>JANTOP010005106.1:0-17149 GCA_027564815.1 Symmerus nobilis
ATAGGGTTGCAAGATGGCAATCGAATATTACAATTGTAGTACGATAAATTCTTATTCAGAGTTCATGGCAAAACAACATTTGCCGGGTCAGCTAGTATGATATAAATAGACATTTTTCCGTCTCGTCTCCCAAAGTACATTCTAAAACAGTGGCGTGCAGTCTAATGCGCATAAGGTGCAGAGCACACCTGAAATATCAACAAAATCGCAACCAATTTTTATTCCTGCAAATATCTAACTCAAATTATTTTATTTAATAATATTGAATGAGCTTTCGAGATTTTTGAAGCATTTTTTGGGAAAATTTGAAAATTTGTTCAAGGATCGTATCTGGATAGAAAATAGATTTTTAAACTAACTAAAAGCTTTCGTTGTGCTCTTAATAGCTTGAATAAGCTTTCCGCCAAAATTCCATATTTCATTTAAATTTGATGAATCGGATACAAATTCGATTCCAAATTGTTTCAAATAACATTTTAATTTTAAACTTTCAATGAGCTTACGAGATTTTAAGCTTTATTTAGGAAAAAATTGAAATTTCGTTAATGATCGTTGTTTCGTTAGAAAAAAGATTATAAATATAAAAAATAAGGTTCGGAAAATTAAGCATTTTGGGAGCTCTTAAATTTTTGCAGAGCTTTTGAACAAAATGTTTAGTTTTGATATTTTTGTATTTCTCTTCAACTAGTTTAGAAGTTATCTGCATCATTATATTTTTTGGATCCGACAAAAAATAATTGGGAAATCCGGATCAAATGTCTCGATGTCCGTTATTCATAACTTCTCGTTACGAGGCGTTTCAAGGCGTTTCAATTTCGTTACAAGTCCTTGATTTTTCCTATAGATAAATTTAAACTATTCCGAAATATTTAATTTTTGTATTTTTACCGAACTATCAAAGCAACTTTCTGCGTTTTTACATTTTTTCCGGTTGAAGAAATCTGCACATCTTATGGAGACTTTGACCGCACGCCACTGTTCTAGTATGTTATGAGAAAGTGGTGATTCTCTGTGTTTCTGTTTATCGAATTGTTATATTCTATTTGTGAATTAGAAAGTAATTCAATGGTACGATTTTGAACAGACAAACCCAGGTCCATTATTCTTCTTCAGAAAATCATAAAGAAAAAAATTCCAATAAATTATGTCGAGTGAGAGGATATATGGAACTTACTGTTTCCTCTTGTATATATTTTGGCGTCAAATGGCGCGAACAATTCTTTCTATTCACAATTATCGGTAGTATGAATGTTAAGTTACAATATAGTCCGGCTGTTTAAAAGTCATAACATTAGATTTTCTTCAGTAGCTGAAAACAAAAATATTAAATAATCGTTTGACCTATTTTCTGAATTTCAATAGAATTATTTACTAGTTAATTTGTAATTATTATTTTTGTTAATTTCTAATTTACTGATTTTATTTATTTAATCGATTTTCATTTAGTTAAACGATGGCAATGAAGCGAGTGGTTATATTGAAATCGGAAAGTGATAGTGCAGACACTTACGCAAGTATATTACGGCAAAATAATTTCGATGCCCTATTTATACCAACATTGGAATTTCGATACAAAAATCTGGAGACGCTCCGCGAGAAATTGTTGGATGTGGATAAATTTTCGGGCATAATATTCACCAGTCCCCGAAGTGTGGATGCATGCGAAGAAGCTCTTGGCGGTGAAAAGTTGGACGAGAAATGGGCCCAATTACATAACTACTGTGTTGGTGAGGTGACGCATAATTTAGTTCATGCTGCCCTAAATTTAAATGCCAGAGGCAAGCATACGGGTAATGCAAGTAATTTAGCTGAATTTATATTTGAAAGTTTAGAGGGTATACGATTATCGGCACCATTTCTATTTCCGTGCAGCAATTTGAGACAGGACACATTACAGATTAAGCTTATCGATTATGGTTACTATTTGGAAGCAATTGAGGTGTACGAAACGGTTGCACATAGTGAATTGGAAGATAATTTACGACAGAGTTTGATAGATGAGGAGGCTGATTATATTTGTTTCTTTAGTCCCTCTGGTGTAAATTATACAATATCCATACTGAAGAAATTGGAGCTCGATATGGCTAACTACAAATTGATTGCAATTGGACCCAGCACAAGAAAGGCTTTAGAAAATAATGGGTTTCAGGTTTATAAGACAGCTGAAAAACCTTCTGTTGAATATTTAGTTAAAGCATTAATGGAAGCTTGATTAATTATTTACTTTTACTAATTAAATACTAACATTTATTTCTTGGATTCAGGAGTGTGCTAATTTACCCTCAACGACACTAACAAATTTTAAGGCAAAGCATAATAAAATTTTGTCTTAAACGTATTTGTGATATTTTATTTATACAAATTTAAACTTTGTTATCAACAATTTTTTAATTACAAAATATAATAAAATATACTTTTTATAAGTTGGATTGTTAAGCCTTGGTTTTTTTTTCATTGCTCATTTAACGATTCCATTCGATAACTTCCAATTGCATTTTTTTGTGTATTGCTTAAGACAATGACTCATCTTCAACTGCACTTGTCCGTCTGAGCGTTATTTTAGCTCGGCTTCTAAATATTTAAACAAAATTTTATATAACAAGGTATACCAATTTTGGAGATTGTGGATTACATTAATCTATCAACCTAATTACTAACTCTTATTGTGAAGATAGTACGAAACTATTGGGAAAATGAAATTCTGAAAATAATTATCTCTTGAAAAATGGAAATATTCCATTCACCAGTTTTGTCTATCTATGCATTTTGGACAATTGCGAATATTATGAATATTAGGAAAACATCTAATGTTAAGGGTTCTGTATGCAGCACCACCTATGTTATATTTTTCTCAGGTGTATTTTGACTTATTCTATAGTGCTCCGGAACATCACTTTTCGATCGGACTGTAAATAAGGGCGTTAATATGGAAAAACCACTTCGGCAATGTTCGGAATTTTTTCACTGACATCAGAGTCAACATTTTTTGCAATTTACTGATGAAATAAAATTTTTTGATCTCAAAAGAAATCGTTTCCGATCAAACAATTTTTGCCTCCCCTCCCCCTCCACCCGAACATCAACTTTGTACACCATGCCTCCCACCTAGGAACTTCCCTAAAGAGGCTAAGAGGGTTGAAAGACAAAATGTTGTGTATTCGACATCAGCCACCACCCACCTGCAATAAAACCCACCATAATCTGCAATAAAAAAAAGTCTGCCCTTCAGCACCATTTATCGGTAAGCGGCAGCATTTTTCCCAACTCCGGATCGCCCATACAAACAACTTCCCCATACATTACTATAACATTAGACCTCATTTAGTATTTATTTCCGGCAGGAAACCAATTTCTTGCCATCAGCACCATCTATTAGCAGGCGGCGATTATTTTCAACATTCTTCCCTGGTCCAGTTTCACATAAAGAACAACTCTTATGTACATCACATTCATATTGGAAACAATTCTATGGGCGAAAGAGACAAAAACACATTTTCGTTCGTGTAGTACAAATTTTTTCTGATGAAAAATACCCTGAAGGAGGGGGTAAGGGGGTCCGGTTATCCACCGTTGGATTTTCAGATAATCGGTCGGATAATCGATCTTACCGGGGCTTTTTTTTTGTGGAACCCCTCCTTCCCCCTTAAAATTTGACCTGAACTTCATATTTCGAAATTTGGTTACGAATTGACCTCCGTTGGGGAGGGAATAGGGGGCCAATTTTTCCACAGATCAATAGGTCTACCCAGGGGGGACATTTTTGTATTTTATAAATTTCTTGTAGGAACTCCTCTTCGCCTTCAAAACCCACATTAAAATATCAATGTTCAGCCACAGCCAGCTATCTCGTATTTGTATATCATATCGCCTATAATAGAATAAAAACTCACTAACTACATTTTCATTTTTTCGAGTCATAATGCTCTCTGTATACATTTTTATCATTAAAAATCCAATATACCCAAAACATTTCTTAATAATACGAGTATAGTTTATCATATAATATAGGTATGTATGAATTTGAATGATAAAAATGTATACAGAAAGCATCATGACTCGGAAAAATGGAAATGTATTAGTTAGTGAGTTTTTGTTCTATATAGACGATATATTCTATTTAGCCTAGCTTTCGGCTTGAAATGGGCGTGAAATTGATTATAAATTTCATATCGCGCCCAAGGCTAAGCGTGTTAGGATGATATTTATTTCATTTTGAGGCCTGAATTGTAGTCATTGATGCCATCTAACTGCTTAAAAAATGAATTTCATATCTTTTGTAGTTTTGGAGAAAAGGTACATTGAAGTAAAAAAATGCAACTTTTCAGGAGAGCGAATTTAAAAATTTAAATTGCCGTTTTCCTGATGTGAACCCTTCAAGTTTGGGGCAAAACTTTGATTACTTCTAGAGGTCGAATGAATGTGAAAATTATTGCAGTGGTGCAAAATATAGTCTAGATTTAAAAAACGCAATAAAAAAACGATTTTTTGATCTTTTTCTAGGGTTTACCCCGTTAATATACATGCAGCCCTTTTGAAGTTATGATTTTTTGAATTTTTGAACATTTTTTCAACTTTTTCATTGATTTTTTTGAAGTAGAAAACTTATTTATAAAATTTGGAAAAATTCTCAGCTTTTCAATGGAAATATGAATTTTTTGTAATACGTAACAAAACGTAACAGAAGATCCTTTAAAATTCAATTAAAGTAGGAAAAACGATTTCATCCGTAAAAAGTTCAAAAATAAAAGTTTTTTAATTGCAGAGGGTTTACACTTTATTTAATTATATTTAAACAAAAAATATGCACATCGTGAAAATGACATATTCTATTGAAAAAACTCTCAGCATTCAGAAAAAAATATGAAATTTGAAGTAACACGCTCCGCGCCGCACATTGAGAAAAATCGTTTTTCCTACTTTAATTGAATTTTATAGGGTCTACTGTTAGGTATTACAAAAAATGAATATTTTCTGTAAAGCTTAGAATTTGTCCTAGCAAAGCTGTCTTTTTCCAAATTTTATAAAAAAGTTTTCTACTTCAAAAAAATTAATGAAAAAGTTGAAACAAAATATCAAATATTCAAAAAATCATAAATTCAAATCAAATTTTCAAGAAATGTTCAAACATATTCACAAAGTTTGAACAAAATCGGCGGGGGTCGCCCCGTAAAAATGATTTTATTTGACGGAATGACCCATATATTTTAGGCTATTCTTTTTATTAATTTCCCGACTTCTCGGCACAATATGAAGCCTTTATCAAAGGGATTACATTCACCAACCAACCAAATTTTTAATATCGTAATTTTTCAATTCATTTGAGATATCAAAGAATTTAAAAATTTTTACTAATTCATTTAATTAATAGTTTAATTTTATATTACGGTTAGTTTAGCTTCATATAAAATATTTACTAAAAGATTTACCTCAAATGCTATTCAGTAAAAATACTCCAAAGCACAGTTTAATAAAGCTTATTTCTGTTAAAAGACCCATATGACAGATTTTGATTTTCTTTTCATTTACAAATGAATCCCCAGCGAATATTGCAATGTATATATAGCATACAGTGCTTAAAAATACAGTAACTCTAAACCTAAACTTAAACTTTAAACTCTAAACTAATCTAAACGATTAACTTGATACGGTTGGAAAATTCGGAAATAGGTTAGATAGAATAGGAAAATTTTAAATTTTAATCTTTCCAACTGAATTCAAATAGAATATAACAAGGATGATCTACTAACACCGTAAATTAAGGGGTCCCTTCCAACATATATTTTTAAAGTCCCGTCGAAAATAGATTTGTAATAAATTCAATTAATTCGATCGATTTTCCTAGGAGCTTATTTAACGACGAGATTATACTAAATAAATTTTTTAAAAAAATCAATCGTTTTAATATTTTTTTTGCAAGAAAAATCGACTTCAACCTTTGAATTCTGTACATGTTTCCTAAACATCTCGCGGAAAATTTAAATATCCGAGAAATTTTATTACGGAATCGGAAAATCGGATTATGTGTAATTAAACCTAAGGGTACAGTGAGGAAATTGTAAAATAAAATTTAATAAAAATCAACCCGAGATACAGAAATAAGGGGCACATCAAGAAAACGGTTACTATAAGGGGAAATACTTGTAATTTCCCGGAAAATTTAAAAAATTTAACTTTTAAAATGAAGTTAAATAGGCGATAACTAAGGAGATCCATTAACACCATGAGATCATAGGATCCTCTCCCATAGTATATTTTATAATCCCGCCAAAAATCGACTTGTATAAATTTTAATAAATTTGACCAATTTTTCTAGGAACTTCTAAGGACAAAATATTTTTAAAATTTTCCCAATGGAATGAATGACGTAAAATTACTTTTTTTATGGCAAGAAAACTCGTCTTCTACCTTCGATTTCATAGAATTTTTCCGGGAAATTTTATTACGCAATCGGAAAATCTAATTATGCGAAATGAAACCTAAGGTTACAGTAAAAACACTGTAAATCAATAATCTTTAAGAAAATCAACCCCCTGATTTTTTAGGGGTCGATGGGTGTATTAGGTTGAAATAGTCGGAAGGCCAGCAATGTTTTTACTCAAGTCATTTTATAACAAATGGATCTGTTATTAATTGTTTAGATATCTTTTACTCGTTTTATTTCGGTAAGCCTGGCACCCCAACCTCCTTGCGGTGGTGAGCCTTTTAAGGGTTTTTCTAAAGTTGCACTTTTAAATGATAGAACTTTTTTCTTTAAATTTATCGTTGCTACCTCACAATGCCTAAACGCAAATCGCTAGACGCATTTATTTTTGCTAACAACTCGCCAGACGCCATAATAGAAATGCATAGGTTTTCAGTACGGCCAAACAACTAAAAAGTTTGTTTTTTCTTGTTCGTTTCTCGACATACCCTACTTTCCCCGGAGGTACTTCCGTTTATCGTAAAAATATAGGGAATATGTCGCAGGTAGGCCAGCTGAGAAGCCGTAAGACAAGCTAATATTCATATTATGATTAAAACTCCACATTAGTCTCACAAAGTAAGAAACGAGACTTATGCAGGCCAATTGAATAGTCTACACTACAATAAAAATTAATTGAACTAAAGTAAGATAAGTAAGATTAAGTAAGTTTCCAAATCGAAAAGCTGATTTGTCTAATATGCAATTTTAAGAGTTTAGACTAAATTTTTCCAAAACTTACAATGGAGATGATTGTGTAGATGATACACTAAACGAGAATTCATCATCAGGAAAGAATATATTTTGCTGTGAATTACTATGTGATTTTTGATCTAAAATAGAAAATTATTTTATTTTATAGAAATTATTGATAACAAAAATATCGTTACCATTATAATCAACAATTGGTGAGAACGCCACAACTGATTTCCTCCGAGGTGGAATAATGACCTCATCCTCATCCTCTAATTGCATCGGCCCATGCCCATTTTTTCCGCTAACATTATTTAGGTCATTTTGAGTAAATGTTATTGAGCGGCTCTCGAAATCTTTTTAAAAATAATGTTACTCCCAAGTTTTATAGAGTGATTGGATAGATATTTACCATACGGAATTCCATTTCGAATATATTCTTCATTGGTCGGAAAAAATTCCGGAACGTTTTGATACGGAGTCGGAATCATTGATAGATCAACGATAGAATTTTTATGGAAAATATTCATTTTATCGTCTGGAGGAGTCGATGTCATTCGACGATAGTCTTGGAAAAAGTCCACTTTCCATATCGTGTACAAAACAATTAAGAAAACTACTACAACGGACAAACTTACAGCTAACCATATTAGAATTATTGATCTTGCATCTGGTATTTGATACTCCTAAAAATAAATAAACTTTATTATAGGTGTCAATATTAATTCCAGAGTAACCGTACGTGATAACTATTCTCAGCGAAATTTATTTTACCAAACTCGACCCACATACGTTCTAAATTACCGGCTGTTAGTTCAAAAATCGATTGAGTCACCTCTTCTGATTCAGAATTCGGATCCGTATCTATAATACCTTCGTTAGTTGTCCCAATGATATCATCATTATATTGTAAGGTTGTTAAGGTAAACATTCTTGAATGCCATAGGGGGATTGCAAACTCCACCCGAATACATGTTTCGAAACCAGGCCATGTATCAGGACACCTTCTTATATATGAAAATGTTACATTTTCTGGTCTAGAATCAGAAAGAAAAATTTATAAAGTTAATTTGGAATATTAACGGTTATTTCATTTAACTTACTGACATTCTTCTAATTCAAGTTCATAAAATTGAACAAACTCATTAGTACTATCACATAATAAATATCTAAATTTATCCCAATTTAAAGGAGTTTGCTTCTCACGGTCTACTGATAAAATAATTTCATAATATTCAATTTTATTTGCTGGCATGGTAATTAATTCATTTGGTTCGGTTGTTAGAGGACCAGTTGATTTTCCTTAAAATTGTTAGTTGAAGAAATTATTAAAAGTTAGATTGTTGATCTACAACCATCTATACCAAATGGTGAATAGGACATTCGAAATCCTTTATGTTGATTGCTATTCACATTCGAATGAAACCAAACATATAATTCATTTGTATGCAATATTTTAAAGTGCATCGGTTCGGTAAAGTTTCCAGTTATGGTTGGTCCAGTTTCATCTGTATCATTTTCCTTTCCTTAAATGTTTTTTTTTATTCTTTCATTAACGAAACTTTAATTTCACATTTTTAATACAAAGTATCTGATTATGACTACAGGCTATAATATTATATAATTTACAGTAGAGACTACGTACCACCTCTAAAATATAGAAAATCTGTAATTGGATCCATATCTGCGATATGAACTGTAACATCAATTCCAGTTCCGCCTTCAACTGTAACTCTGTTTTAATTTCCATGTAAAAGAAATACAATAATTTATTAAAAAAAAATTATTTCGAAATCGCAATCATTAAAAAGAAATTTAATAAAAATAATATTTATTATTATTATTATGATTAATTCAAAAATGAATATATAAAATGAAATATTTACATCCAATACAGGTTTACATTATCCGGATATGGTTTGGGATAATCAGGCGATGTGATCTCAACTGGATTTGGATTATCATCCCAAAATCTTAGTTTATTTTCATATTGAATGCCATTAATTGTGCCTGGATATGGTGTATTTCCATCAATATTCACATCTTGTCCATCCTCTATACCATTATCATTATTATAATCGTTATTATTATTATTATTATTACTATTGTTTGCTGCTGTAACAGTTTCTGATTGAATTATCGATAGTTTTTCATCTACACTATCGTTACTGGTAACATTGTCGCCGACAACGGTTATATTGTTAACGTTTTTGCTACCAACAACTTCATTATCTTGAAACGTAATGTTAAGTGGTGCATTCGCATCGAAATCCATAGGTAATTCTGTCGAACGATCTTCACTACTACTACTATCATCATCTGACAAAGATTGGTCAGATAATTCATTTGATGACCGTACAGTTATACCTACATATTTATGAGACATTTGTGGAAGAAACATTTAAATACAAATTAATTTTAAAAGATTCCAAATCATAGATTAAACTGAATCTTGTTACTTATTTAATGGTGCATTTTGAATTATTTTATTTTTTCTTCGACTTCTTACAATTAACACATTGATGACAAAAATATGTGAGTAGAAGAAATGAAATCTTATAATACCTGAGGTAGATATAGAGATGAAGAAGTACAAGTATGTATCGTAAAAGCATTTAATGCTACTCTGATTCGAGATAAAAATTCAACGTACCTATCTACTATATATAGACTAGAGCTTAAGTCATCATGTAACCGCCGGCATACATGAATATTATAATAATTTCCCTATAATAATATTCCCTAGGTTATATTATATTATTTGATTTCTACCATAAATATTATGGACGCGTTCAGCGTTTATAAGATTTATTACTCGGTTTTTTTTTCATCGGTTGTGATTTTTATAATATTATTTAATATTGTAAAAATATTGTATGTGGGCTTCAAACAATATTTTGCCATTTACACGTATACCCTGGAGATTGGATCATAATCTTTAGAATTACAAACTGATGATATTGAACCTTTATAAATTATTTCAATATGTTGCTAAATATATGTTTTTAAATATCAATGAAATAATGTTAAGTTCAATACTGTGTAATCAATTCTAACAATAGGAAATTATCGTTTGGTTTAGCACTAATGAACTATTACTGCTCCAGTTCAGATAGCACATACATTGAGAGACATACAGACAATGTGAGCTTCGATAATCTAAATCCCTGTTTACCACGCCTATACCCATTTTACCCAAATTGCTATATGTTTCACACTCAAAAAAGCTTCGTTGATAATCACTGATCTAAATATTCAATGAGCTCTCGAGATATTTGAAGTATTTTTTCTGATCTCGATATGGGTAGAAAATAGATTTTGAAACGTAATAAATTAAGTTTGAAATTTCGAGATTTTGTAGTTTGGATAAGCTTTCTGCGACAATTCCATATAAATTTAATAAATCGGATAAAAATTCGATTCCAAATTATTTAAAATGACATTTTAATTTTAAATTTCTAATGGGCTTTCGAGTTTTTTAATGCTTTTTTAGGGAATTCGTAATTTCGTCGTTTAAGTTCCGTTATTTTGACAGAAAATAGAAAAAATTAAGTTCGAAATTTAAAGCTTTCTTTGAGAATATATTTTGGCGAGAATCTTATATTTTTACAAAATATAATAAATCAAATTAAAATTGGATTCCAAATTATATAACATTACATTTTAATTTGAAGCTTTAATGAACTTTCGAGATTGTTGAAGTTTCATCTTCGTAATAGTTCAAATTTCATTAAGGGAGATTAATCTGGATAACAAATAGATTTTAAATCGTTTAAAATTAAGTACGAAACTTAGACCTTTCATTAGGCTTTTAATAGTATGAATTATCTTTCCGCGAAAATTTCGCATTTTATTTACATTTAATGAACCCTATAAAAAATCGGTTCCAGGTGATATAAAAACACATTTTAATTTTAAGCTTTCAATAAACTTTCGAGATTTTTGAAGCTCTTTTTTGTGCAAATTTAAAATTTGGTTAAAGGATCGTTATCTGGGTAGAAAATAGATTTTATAAGGGAAATAATATGGTTGGGAAAATAAAGCTTTCTGGGAGCTTTAAAATTATTACAGAGCTTTTATAAGAAAAGTTTAGTTTTGATATTTTACTATTTTTCGTCAACTAATTTATAAACTACCTGCATCATTACTTTTTTATGGATCCGATGAAAATTATAGGTATCATTTTGTTAAGGGGTCAAACAATTCTGCACATCTTATGGAGATGTTGACCGCATGCCACTGAATAGGATATATATATAATACTTTTAGATTAATTATAAAGATAAAGATGTGACCTTGGATTGTAGTGAAGAAAACAAATTTAAGAATACAAATCGTAATGTTTAAACAATTTTTATTTTTCTCATTTTTTTATAATTTATAAAAAGACAAAATCGTAGCTATTAAATGCGACAGAAAATTAATAATAAATAAAATTACCTTACACATTATATGTATAATTCATATTCCATTGACAATTAATAACATTTTCTTTTAATTGCAATTTTTAAACATTTTATTTAAATTTTGTCATTTCTTGTATAGAAGAAGAAAATTTTGATATAATAATTATTGTGAAGAATAATATTCATTTTAATAATAATAATAATAATAATAATAATTATAATAATAATAATAATATTTTAATGAATGTAATACTTATATTTGAATTTTTTTTATTATATTTATAAAAAAAAGTACTGAGTGACAAAAAACTGTGCATAATTATTATTATAATTATTATATAAGTTATTGTAAAATTTTCATTTTAAATTTTCTTACAAAAGATAAACAGAAAACAATTTTTATTTAATAAAATGGAATAATTTCTCTTCTTTATTTTATTTATAATTCATAAACTATATTAGCTCTTTTTTTTTGTTTAAACATAACATTAATAATAATTATAATCTTCTGATAGTATTCCTTGTTCTGTATTTTGTCAGCTAATTTAATTAAATATTATCTAAAAATAATTAAACGTATATACTTAAAATGAAAAAGAAAATTGAAATATTGCAATTAAAGAGAAAAATAAAACTATAAGTATGCCTTTTTGTACGAAATTTTTAATTTCATTTTATCGAAAAATAAAGCGGCCAAATAAATTCCCTTGTAGATTATCTTTTTCTTTTGTTGCATTTACAATAATAAAAATAATATAATTTCTTAAAAATAATACTGTACTTAATAGAGAAATAATTAACTTATTGTATTACTAATAATTAATTTAAAAGTAAATGTTTAATATATTTTTTATTTTCTTTTGTTTTTATATAATTTTAATTTTCTTTAATTTTTTAATCCTTAATTTAGGCCCCCATTTTTTTTTATTGTAAACTGAAAATGATATTACATAACATTTTAAATAATGATAATGAGAAAAATGTGTAATATTAATACAATATATTTTTCAATGTGCTGTGCTGTTGGTTTATAATTAATTTAATTTTATTTCAATTGATAAATTTTAGTGTGCTTTTTTTTATTTAATATTTAATAATCATTTTGTGATTAAGGAAACACATTAAAAATGATTATTTTGGGAAAACAATTTTAATGAATTGTGCTTGTAATTTAATATATTTCACAATTACCATATTTTTCTCGGCTGCCTCGATCAATTTATCTTAAATGATAATAGATTTCATTATATTTTTCCACATATAATGAATAAGAGAATACGATGAAAATGTTTTATTTATTTTAAAATAATATTTATATAGTTTGCATAATATTGATATTTGATTAGTAAATAGTTATAGTTATAAGTAATTAATTTTTTCCTTATGGTGTAGTAATAATTGTAAATATTATGATAATATGAAGAGATATTACGTAAGTAGATTATAATATTTTTTTTTCTTTGTTAAACAATTAGAATTTGATAGTAAAGTTTACCTCTCTTTATTCTTGCTTTGTAGACGACTTTCTTTTGGCTATTGAAAGAGATTTTTCATTTTCATTCTAATCTATATTAAATATGTAATTCGAATTTTTTTTAAATTTTATTATTATATTAATTGCGATTTAATGAAGATTTTCTCATTTTTTAAACGTCCTTAAATTAAAATAAATAATTTACCTATTTTGCTGATTTATTTATCGATCAAACAATTTGTGTTTATTTGTAGGTTTATTATTAAAATTACGGAGATGATTTTGAATGTTAAGGATTTCCAGAAATTTCTGTGCAAAATTAGACTGATCTGTTATACAATTTTTGTCAAAATTGATTTATATTTTGAGATTCTGTTAATGTTTTTCGCTAAAAATTTATTCGGTGCCGACTATAAACTCAGGTATTTGGCACAACCGTCAATTTGGGAGATAGTATAATTGATGCATAGCGGAAATAAGGAGTATATGAGTATAACACTCATTAATAAACGTAATCTTTAGGTTTAATACCACAGAAATGAAAATTTATGCGGTTCTAACTGTAAATTCAGATCGTTATTCGAAAAGTAGCCGGAAAATTTGGTAGGTTGGAGGAGCAGCGGCGTGCAGTCAATATCTCCATAAGGTGTGCGGAAATTTTAAAATTTTATGGCCCGTCGTTCGTGAAATGCCATGGATTATGGATTTCGGAAAATGTCTAGAAGTGTCCAGAAACATTATTTTTCTATTCGTAAATTAAAACTTTGCTTTTGGCTTTTATGTTTTTGGAAAGCTTTTGAATAAAAAGTGTTATATTAGATTATTATTTTTCAATTATTCTGATGAAAACCGATAATAAATTTTAGATTTTAGATTTGATTAGAATTAAAAAGTGAACCTTAAAATAAATATAAAAAATTTTAATTAAAAGCTTTCGATGAGGTTGGGGACTTTAATAGAGTTTTCTTTGAGAAAATTATTTTGATTAAAAACAATGAAATTATTTGGACAACAAATTACATTCTAAATTTTAGAAAAGCTATTGTCGGAAAATTCATTGATTTGATTACATTTGAATTAATCAGACAATAAAATGAACCTTACAATATAAAAAAAATTGTAATTAAATGGTTTCGGTATAAGCTTTCGAGATTTTCATTGCTCCAGAAAATATTAAATTTCAATCAAAATCAATTAATTAGATGAACAATGGCTAGCATTTTAACAATGCACATTTCCTAGTAGTTCAAGATATTGTTTAACGTTTTCGGTGTTAGAACTACTAGGAAATGTAGGTAGTCAAAAAATAATTCAGAAAAATAGATGAATATGACTAGAGATTAGATGGAAAACTTCTTAAAAATGACGATAATATGTCGGGAAAATTAGAAAATTGGTTAGATTCGAAATATACTGTGAAACCTGAGAAAAGTTTTAATTTTGACTTCTAATTTGGAACAAACATTGATAGATTTTAATGACATTTTTACAATTAAAAATTGAGATATTGGTAGATGATTCAAGTCATCCTCTATTCGAATGAATATCGAAATTTTCTTATTTAAAATATCCTAATTTCCATTTTCCTGACGAATATTCTGTTTATTTTTTTTATATCGTCCGCCCTAAAACCAGATGGTTAATTTTTTTAAACAAGTCAGCGTAATCCAATTTTCCAATAACTTAATAGAATTTCTCAGAAATTATAGATATCAGATCGGAATTTTTCACAATTTTTTTGGTAGTGTCCCGGAAAATCGAAAATTTCGAGAAATTTTCTTTCATGCTATCTTTAAAATGGAAATAATGAAATGATCGTAAGGAATCAAGGAATAAATCTTATGTAAAATTTGTTGGGAATAATTAACCCCTTAATTTATAATGATATTAAGGGATGGAAATCAAAAAATTATCACTTTCTAAAAAATGGATTGAAAAATTTTCGGAAAAAAATTATTTATAAATATTAAAATATTAATTTTTCTATCCAACAATATGGAAACTTTAGTGAAATCTAAAAAGTGATATATTTCAAAAATGACATCGATAAAATTTGGTCGATTTTTGAAATATTTTCGTTCCACTCTTTCCAATCGAAAACTTGACTTTTACGGAAATGTGTTTGAGATAAAATTCTGCAACGAACTATATACCGCATGACAGGGTTAAAATTAACCTTCATAAGGGGATGGTTTCAATTCGAAAGTTAGACGGTAAGAGGTTGATGATCATTTAACAAAAATTAAAAAAAAATCTACAATTTTAAGGTAGGAGTAGGAGTGCGCAACCAGGGTAAGGACTTTAATTAAGTAGTTTGGCCATATATCAGAAGGTGTGCTCTGCGTCTTCTGCGCATTGGACTGCTCGCCACTGTGGAGGAGGTAAGAGAGTTGTAAATTTGCTCGTGAAATATGATTCGATGAGTTTTATGAATGATTATAGAAATGGGCTAGGCTTCAGCTGATGATCCAGCTTGTTAGTGAAGGTTGCGCCTATTACATAGATATATTTTGTAATATAAAATAATTTTCTTGTCTTGAATTAATAAAAAGTTTAGCAGTAACATTACTGATGAAAACATTATCGCTGCAATTTAGAGATTGTATATAGTTTGGATTGGTTTCATTTACAGTTGCATGGCCGAGGGGGAAGAATATTTAACGTTCTAATTATTTAAAGAGTAATTAACGATTGGGTCCCATTTTAATTAATTTAGTTTTGAGTAATTTCTCACGACTTCCGCCTATATATATGTTACGCTGTATAATAAGAACCATTAATTTAATAATTAAAACTTTACTACTATGGAGTTACTGTTACTCTTATTTTAAACTTTCACAATCTTATACATCTGAATTTACCATACTTGAGCAATAATAAACCAACGATGTCATGTTTTATAACGTTAAATCCCAATTCTGTATTTAAATGAATTGTTTTCAGGATAGTTTTTTGTGACATTTGCTGTTATTTGATTGAAACGTTTTTAAATTAATTTATGTGAAGCATAGATTTCGGATTAACCTATTATTATATTATATTAGTATATACCTATATCTATGATGTGAGGCATATTTACTAAATAGAATTTTTGGAAATAAATCGAACTGAGCGAGGTTTACTTTCCACAAGAATTCTAGTTAAGCGGTGGGTATTTTCTTCGGTCATTGAAAAACCTGGATAATATTTGTGTTCATTGATACGAGTATTTAGAAAAATGTTGATTATTGATGTTTTTATGTTCTAATTTAATTTCATTTCAGTTCAATGATGTATTGCCATCCTGTGACATCCTAGTTTCAGCTATGAAAGAGTTTTGAAATTTGGTAGGTATATAATATAATACGTGACCATCTACGAGAAAAACCACCTAGTGAGCGAAATTTTCTATATACGCTCAAGTACCCGAAACCGTTCTAAGCTCAAAACCTTCTTTTCGACACACTAGGTGGGTTTTCCCGTGAACGATAATGTTTATAAATAATTTAGTGGAGTAGACTGAGATAGATCATGAATAAAAATAGTACGTTTAGTAAGATATGGGTTAATATTCAAATAAATTATTTCTGTCTTATATTCAATTTTAAAATCTCTGAATTCTAATTACACTAAACTCTTAAACAAATCAACAATTAAAAAAAAATAATTAAAATAAAATTGCACATGATAATTAATTATGAATATTTAAATATCCTTTTTTTTAAATTTATTACAAATTCTTTAAAGCCGTTTATTTTTTGATAAATTCTAATACAAGATCATTTTTTTTACCATCTCATATAGCTTTTGTCTAGATTGTGTTGATTTCACGTAATTTATTTTATAATGGTCATGTTCTTGTGTTTCGAATAAGAATTACCAAAGATTTTAAATAAATTTTTAAAATTTAAAATTCTTGATTTATTTGATTGTTTAAAGGAATCTTTAAATTCTGTAGTTTATGTTGCTTTTGTCTTTTCTCATTTTATAAATTGGGGATTTTATTATTTAGTTTTTTTTTCTATTTATTTATCAATTTTGTAGATATGTGTTTTACTTTAACCTAATCTACTACTTTTCATATCAACTTTTTTTTTATAATAAGTTTTATAATTTCACTACTTGAATCTATATTTT
>JANTOP010005117.1:9410-34282 GCA_027564815.1 Symmerus nobilis
TGAATTATCAAAATTAAAAAACAATCTATGCCTGAATTTTGGTAGGAGTTGAAGTTGGACGTGGTTATTTTAACGACCACTTTACAGGAAAATTGGTTATAATTTCCCGGGTTAAAATTTTAAAATCTCATTTACAGTCCATTTAAGGAGGGATGGTTTACCAGAGGTAATGAGATAAAAACATCAAAGGGTTATCTAACAAAGTTATATTTTTAAAATAACTTTAAAAAATTATAATTTATTCTCGGGACCAATTTGATGAAGATTATAATTTGCCAAACATTTTCTTCGGAACTCGGAAAATTTAATGACGCAAATTTGTTTGCAAAGAAACAAATTATATTCTAGAAATCTTCGTCTCAAATCAATCCCTAAAAGGTATCCTTAGAGAAAAATAAATTGCTTAAGGTTTGGCGAACAAGGTGGATATTTAACTGCTACTTTCTATTTCAATCTATCTGTTTGGCAAATATTCATCAAGATATATATAACTATTTTTATTAATCATATTTTTGAATTAAAATCACAGAGAAATGAAAAACATTTTACATGGGATTAGAGCATTAGTAGTATTTTATTTTGCAATTTTCCTTTCCCAATTTACGGGTAAATTCATGTAAATTATTTTCCTAATAAATATTGCATTAGAACGAACAACGAAAAATGTTTTACATCTAGAAACTTTCAAGAAACTTTTTATGTAGGTAAATTCTGATATTGGGGAGACAAATGGTTATGAAATAGGTTACTTATTTATTTTCCAAATTTTACCAGGTCGTAAATGTTATCATTATCTTCGGATGGTGAGATTAATTGAAAATAAATTAAATTACAATTAAATAAAATGAAATATGTTGAACCTATGTCTAAGTCCAGTAAAATAAAATATTCCCCCACACCCAATCTTATAATAGATAGACTATTTTGACCCAATTTCACTATTGATCCGAATGAATAAATTGAAATTAGATTTTCCTTCTTCATCAAAAATTAAATCAACAGGGGAAATTTATTTGTCCGAATTTTCCCATTTATATTATTATAGTGGTAATCGTGTTTTCCCATCGGATATATTACAAAATAAATACTAACGTTATACTAAAAATACTTCATAATTTAATTAACCATACTTTTTGTTGAGGATTTGGCTCATCCGCATTTCAGATGATGGGGTGAAATTTCTTAACGTTAATTAAAGCGAAATAATATCAAAAATATCTTTTGATAATTAGTTTCGTTTGTATTATTACAAAATGTATTTTTCATTTTTTAGTCTAACCCCCGAAATATCTATTCATTTATTCCAACGATGGGTCATGAATTTTTAATTTTCCGCGGACTATACCTACGTAAGTAATTCCTTGCTTAATATACCAAATTCCTGTATAAAATACAATATCTTGTAGGAAATTATAATTTAATTGTAATTTCATTATTTTATTTTATAATTAAATTATAAATGTGTGGTCTTTTTTTTAAAAAAAAAGTTAATTTGCATAATTATAATAGATGAGCTTTTTCCTCTAATTTTTGGTTTTTCTATTTTGCAGATGACTGAAAAACACAAACCGATATTCATAAAATGAAATATTTAATAGTTCGGTTTAATTGTGATCATAAAATTTCGTAAATTTCGGAGATTTAAGTATATAATTAAAGTTAACTAGAAAGTTAACAGTTCGACATTAACTAACATGAGCCGTTATATATATGTATGTATAATATATATATATGTAATAGATATAATGGAATTTACTACTAATATATTTAGTGTATTCCAAATAAGACGATAATTCATAACCCTTGGAACCTGCAATTTCCTCTTCTACAAGCGAATCAGATGAAAATTACCATACGATTTTTCTAGTCAGTAAGCAATTCAATCTAAATCAAAATAGTATAAATCATAAATTTTAAAACTTATGAAACTATTCGACTGTAATAATTTTAGATTTAATTTTAAAATTATCATTCGGAAAATGTACAGATAGCTCGATGATAAGAATTTGCCTTCCATGAAAATTATAATTCAATAATTATTCTAACGATTAAACATTTCTACCTCATGAAATAATTCAAGTAAAGAGATAATTTTCTGAACATGAAAAATAATAATAGAACATTTTCATGAAAGAAAATTAGAAGATTTTCCTTTGGTGACTCACTTCATTGCTTTTTAATGGTGTGTAAAATCATATATTTAAGTATATATTGGAGAAGACTGTCAGCAAATTGTCTAATAATTTTTCGTAATATGTTCAACTATTTTTCCTAATTTTTTGTCTACGGATTAGTATTCTGACATACTTTTTCTTTCAAATGAATTTCGGACACAATATGAATACAAACGAAGAAAACTAGTCGAAAGGTTAACTTTATTTAATATATTGTAATTTATTTATATTTTTATTTTTATTTTATTTAATTGTTTCTATTTTAGTCGCCCAGAATTTGAACGTGTAGAGAAATGTGTATATGAAATGAAAATCCGATTTTCTGGTAGACTTTTCTTCTGGTTTTATTTTATTTCATATATTTATTTTTTATTTTCGTGGGTGGGATAGTAAAATCGGTGAAAATATCACTTGGGTGTTTTTGCAACAAAAATTTTAGTTTATTTATTCTGGAGGCAATTTAAAATTTTATCGATCATCATCAATCAAAATATTGTATAAATTTTTAAAACTTTCGATTTTCATGTTTAAATAGTGTAGAATGGGGAAAAACTGACCGTTGTAAGTTCAACCTCTGTTGAAATAAAAATTAAATGGCATATGAAGAAAATTTAATCCTTTTACTATCTGATAATTGTAAGACTTCCCTTTTACTTTACCCAAGTAAGGAATATCATGAACTTCACCTTAAAAATATATTAATATCTGAATTTAGGACCTCTTGTGGCTTCTTTATCCAACAAATCGAATCAATAAGTATAGATATACATTTGGGAAGCAGACAATATGTTTTATTTTCTTGTGGATATGGGCGATTTAAAGATATTATTGGTTTGGCATCCTTTTTACCGAATGAAGCATTATTATATTCTCGTAGAGTATTGCACGTGCAATTGAAAGAGCTCCATTTAAAAATGATTAATTATTTCGAATTTAATTCAGGGATTATTTAATAAAGGGAAGAGACCACTTTTTTTGAAAATCCTTGCTGATGGCGAAATTTCTTCCATTCTTAGGCATCGTCTGAAAAATTAAAAAAAAGTTATCCTTATTTAGAAAGTTAATAGCGAAGATGTAGCATAGGGAATTTTCTTTTTTAATTTTTTGTACACAAATGACAGCCGTTTGAAATAAAGTCTGATTTTTTTAAAAAATTTATGCAATCAAAAAATCCTATGCTACATCTCAGATAATATTTGGTTTAAATTTCATCCAAATCGGTCAACTAGATCTCGAGATATCTTGTACACCAGTTTGGAAATAGTAGTTTCGAGAAAAACGCAAAAGAAAAAAGTATCTCGTCAGGGGACGTACATTTTGGAAGAAATACGGTTCGGAAAAAGTACGTTTCGGAAAAAGTACGTAGACCCATCGAAAATTCTTTCAGCTGCCAAATTCAAAGCAGCTGCGAGCCGGTCAGCTCGCTACCTGAGATTCATCCCGACTCTTAGCCGCGCTAAATTCTAATTGCTATAACTTCGAGAATATTCAAATTTTGAAATGGTTAAACGCTTAAAATATTCTTAACAGTATAAACCATTTATACCAAGGAAACCAAGGAAAAATTCAATTTCTTGAAAATACCAAGGTGGTCTAATCCCTTAAATCTGAATGAAATGAAGTTAGTCATCATTCGATTACGTTTTAGCCAGGATTGCAGGTGGTATAGGGTATAGGGACCTCTATTTAATCTCTTTTCAACTTAAAAAAAAAAAAGATTACCGCGTTTCGTAAAACAATTAATTTTAATGGAAATTAATACGATTAATTGTTCCTTTCTCGTAATTCTTCGAAATTCGGTTGATTTCTTAAGGTATTCTGTTTGTATTAGCTACCTTCAGCAAAAATATATGGGAGTTTTAATTCCTAAAAATGAGTAGGAAAATTTTTTACTTTTCTGACAAAAATTTTAAACTTTTAATCCCACTCGTGATTTGGGGTTTTAAAGATTAAAAAATTTACCGTTTTTTATTCATAAAAATGGAGAAGAAGAATTGACAATATTAATACAGGGGAAGTTGGAGAATAGTGAGACACGTTTTTATTTGGTTCAAAATTTGCTTAAAAATGAATATATTTTTTTATTGAAAGGATGGATAACAACCTAAATTTTGGGTTTCTCAGTTTGTCGAAATCCCTGACCGCTGATAAATTTTGATCTGTTTTTCTAAAACTCATGTTTTTGACATTCTTAAAAAAATTGGCAGAACAATTTTTAGTTGGCGCCTCTAAAATTATTTAAATCTCTTAGTTACCAATTGTTGTACCAAATAGCCCGTGACTGTGAGTGTAGGGTAACAAAACTCATACCGTATCGACCTGTAAACTAAAAACCGTGACAACTTGTATCTTTTGTCGAGATTGAGATCGAGATTCATTAAAAATTACGATTTAAATTCTTATATTTCTCTAAAAGTCTTCAGATTATTGAAATTTCTTTAAATATTTTCTAAAAATTCTTAATGACTAGAAATTTCCCAAAATTCTGTGGATTTAAGACATATCTAAGAGTATATTGCAACACTGTGCAGACTACAACGAATCTGTGTCTGCATAAAAAATGAGAACGTACATAAAAGATACGTATCCCGCAATTCCCCAACAATACTGCCCCGTTAATATGACCGTCCATAAACAAGTGAAAACAATGCAAAAACGAGCAGTAGATAAACCTTTTGGAAATAAATTTTCAAGTGGCTAGTGCAGTAATGCTCACGAATGCTAATGAAAACTTATATTATACGGAGAACTATGACAGATACTTGAGTATGACAAACTATACTCATTTGCTCGCAATTCCTAATGTCCCGCAATTACCCATGTCCCATTATTCCCCAATCTCGCCTGTTATTTTGATTATTCAGGTATTATTATGAATTTTCTTATTCTCAATGAGTACCCATGGAGAAGTTCACATTTCCATTATTTTCTTCTAAATTGAGTATGTTTCGAATACTATGTGTCGTTCATTCACTTTCGCAATCAGTATAGTATATGAGGGAAATTCATTATTATATGTGGGAATGTCTGTAGCACTTCCCATACTAATTTATTTTCTTTCAATTTTTTTTTCTGACTTTAAGATGTCAACTTTCTATATATGATATTTTCCTCGGGGTTTTCTTTTTTAGTTTTTCCGGTTGTTTGTTCAAAAATATGTATGGTATATTATATGGGGGCGGTTTGGTAGTTTATTAACTTTATCCAAAAGAACAAAGGAATTTAGATTCATTTACAATTCAAACGGAATTATTGTTTGGAACGAAATGCATTTTCTTTCGGAAGATTATAATTTTTTCCTTAACGTAATAAAAATTGACGTCGTATATAGGATAGTCAAGGGCTTGACTATTGACTTCATATCAATAAGTTATAGATACATACATAATTATAAGAAAAATATGCTGATCACTTATTTGTTCCTATTTTCATGTGTTAGTAATGAAAAGCCAAATCATTTCCTGCCAAGAAAAGAAAATAAGTATATTTCCTATTCTTTGGAAAATCATTTAACCTTTACCACTGAGACTACTATTATATATCTACTTTGAACTTATATATTAAATTACCAGAAGGTAAATAGAATTTTCTACAATTACATTATTTGTAAAAGAATTTGTAAAGGAAACGAAATGAAAGTAAAACCGTATGGGAAAAGTTTAAGAATTTTCTTTACATTTCTTTTTTCATGAAATGAAATGTAAACATTTTTTGTTGCTTCTCTGGCGATACATGATACCCATGAGATTATTGGCATTTGTGTTATCTCTAGAAACTTTAATCTATTATCAGATTAAGATTGACCAAACTTATTTTTTTCAGTAACCTATTTTCCATTCATTTTTTTAAAGTGTTAGTCAATAAAAAATGTTATGTAAGTATATGGAATTGGTTTTTTCCTTATCATATTCATATATATTATAAATCATCGAAAGGATATTTTTGGAAGATATAAAGCAGGTCAACAAAATATTTATTATCAACGCCAAATATAGATTTATGTGATAAAGAGATTACTATTCCATACTAATTTACTATATCGAGATGATATAGCTGTTACAAAGTTACTTTAAGGATTACTTAATTCCTAAAAGGATAATTTTGATAGAAGAAGATAGTTTAGTTTAGTTTAAAAAATTAATTCTTAATATGCGAGTAGTCTTATGGCTAATTATCAGTAGTTTTAAGGTTTTGATTAATTACATATAATATTGTATAGCGGATTTATGTCATACTACAATGGCGGATATATATGTCAAATGGCGCCATTTCGTTCAATATATTTGTTTGGGATTATTGATTACTTTATATCATCCCTTTAATTTATTATCCAGATGAAAAATCTAAATGTACACACATTTCTTTTAAATATTTACGTATGCATAATAGTTACAGTTACTGTAAGGGAAAAATTGGTAGCGCCCTTAACCCTTTCGTAGGTAGTTTGATAAGTGTAGTTCCCACCCTAAGTCACGTGCATGGCAAGCAGAATGATATCAGAATTTGCCGAAAATAGGCAATCACCAGGACAAACCCATGCGATGGCGTTTATTGTTTATTATTATCAAAAGAATGAAAGAATACCTAAATCTAACTAGAAACCAGATCAGGGAAATAACAGGACTGCAGACTGGACACTGTAACTTGAAATACCACCTCCATAAGATGGGTTTAGCACAGAATAACGTGTGTAGAATCTGTGGAGAGGAAGAGGAGACGGCCAAACACATCCTTTGTGATTATGTAGGGTTGGACTCAAGACGATTGCGTTACTTCGAGCTATACCACACCGAGCCGACGGATATCGTAAACTTATCACTAGGACAAATTCTGCGCTTCATGGCCAGCACAAAACTGACTAGACCTTATTAATACTAATCGGGATGCCACAATAGGCCCATTTGTGGGCGCAGTAGTTACAGGGCAATTATTGCCACACCCGCTAGGTTCTCTTCTCTATTCTATTCTAAGCCAAAGCTATATTGGCAACACTACTTGCTCGATATTTGTATTATTTTTCCTAAAATCTCAAGGTCTAATTAGGTAATTTGCAAAAGGAATTTAAGAAATTCAAAGATTTTAATTACGGGGCTAAATGGGTTAAGCTGATTGAAACCGTTCATTGTTTTTGTTGAATTATTATTAAATAAATAAATAAATAAATTTATAAATAAATAAATAAGTAAATTATAATTCGACCTCCTAGGTTACAGAATCGCTAAACTATTCTACAATTTGCACATCCATACATCAGGAGTTTGTTTTCTTATGAATATACTGAATGGCCCAGCTAGTCAGTCGTTCAAGTTATATAATGTATGTTGAAGGCACTACTACTGTTTGAAGGCAATTTTCATAATGTAATCCTATATTAAATATTCTATAAATAATTCTTACTACATTCTTAATCCATTTAATTACTGTATACTACCCATCTACTATTTTTATAGTATTTTCTTGTTTATCCATTTACAAGATTTATAGCCAATAAAAAAAACTGATATAATGACCTGTCCCAAAAATTTTATAATATAATTACTCATGTATCCGATTCGCTTATAAATTAAGTTTGAAGTTAACCATTGTCGTACTGTTTTACATATAATTACCTTCTTAATATTACCCTTTTATCTATATTCTATAATACATGCTAGAAATTATGCAATATGATAAGATCGCTGCTTAACAGTAAATATACATATACTTACTAATATAAAATTGAAAAGGTCTTGTCTTGCGAAAACCAAATGACTGAAGAAGCATTCAGAAAATGCAAAAATAATACAAATAGAAAGTTCGTTAGGAATTAAGGTATTCACAAGCAATATAATGTTCTAAAATTACGGAATCCCATCTTTATGTAATAGATATTTTCTTATTACCGTTGTTATTTTCACCCAATAATTGCAACTAGATAATGATAAATAATCCTTAAGTATGATAATACATTTTTAATCAGTTTCCTTAACACTATAAAATTTTCTCTAATATCCCTATTTTTCCTTCCAATTTATTCACACAGCTCATACTCCTGAAATGAGCGTGTGTATATGGAAAATTGAAGAAAATAATGAATTTTCTTCCGAAGGTATTGTGTCTATATTATAATCATAAAATGTAATAATATCGAAAATATTGTCATCTTTTCTTTACGATTATTATTATTTCAACATATCTCAATTCAAACGAGATGATTCAATATAAATTGCCAAACTTTGAAACAAACAATTTGTGTCCCGGAAAATTATTACCACCAAACTCCTATAAGAAATGTTACATTGTTTTGCGATGATATAGTTTCTCGAAATTACATCTGGTAACGAGATCATTTTGTTTATTTATATGGACCAATTTTGGGATGTGTTTTTAGCAATTGGTTCGTGTTAAAGGGATTATTGAAACCAATGAAAAATAATTGGCCAAAAAACCACGATATCTTGGATAGTACAAGAAATTGTTGCAATAACCATAAAGATGAAAATAATAAAATTGTTAAAAATTGTAACGATTTTTGGGGGCTAGAAATTTTATTGGTATAATCGTTAAAATCTAAACCCCATTCTAGCAACTTATACTTTATTATCACCCGTCCCGATGTAATTTATAGATCGATGAACTCTAATAATAATTTTTGAATTAAAAAGGTCAACCCTTATATTATCCCCATCAAAGGAAGAAAATTATCTCTTTCACTTCACCTGTGATATTTATAGTATTTCTCAAAAATTGTAAATCACAAAAAGTAGTCAATTTAAAATTGGATTTGGGGTAGATATAAAGGGAAACCTTTCAATAATTCATATAAATGTAAAAAAAACTCTATGACCAACTGATGATAATTAATATTAAGAGAAATGTTCCAAGATAATATTAAAAATGTATTATGGAACATTCAAGTTTTCTGACGGACTCAGTCTAGTTACCTATTGACCCTCCCGTCATTATTATTATTACTTTCTGTATATTTCAAAATAAGGGAGACTTTTTATTCCCATAATTTACTATCCGATGTAATATAAAATCATATACCTATTATTAGAAAGTGTCAAGATATAGATTAAGCGTACGAATACGTCTCCCAGTTTCCCTTATTTTCTTTTATAAAATGCTTTTTTATTTACTTTGATTTGTTGGATAGCTTTAGGGGTTGGTTGGAATTTTCTTCTTTTATTTTTCTTTTGATAAGGTAATGATGGGAAATTAAAATATTTATTTTAAAAGAGATAATAATGTTTACTTGAATAGGTATGTTTTAAATGGAAATTGTTATCTGCTATTATCTAGCTACCCTATATATCGTCGGCTTTCAAGAAGAAAGCATTAATGCGTGAATTAAATAAATTTAGTGAGTTAATTATAATGTCCGATGTAAATTAAAATCCGAAACAGTATAATTTGATTACGTTTCGAGAACTTCATGAAATTTTGAGTATTTTTTGAAAGCCGTTAAAATTAAAAAATATCCTTGGAAATTTTTTTAAAATGTTATTGTATAAAAGTATAACATCTATAGAATATGTTACCAAAGTTTAATAATTAAATTCAAAGTATTTCTCAAGTTATAGCCCATGAACCCGACCCTTCTCTTTACTATTTGGCGGATCGCGTTTTTCTCAAAACTATATGTTTTTCAAATTGGTGGAAGCGATAACTCTTAAAAGTTCTCAAATCACGTGGATCAGTTTTTTGCCAGCAAGGAACAAATATGTTATGAGCGTGGAGTCATGCTACTGCCAGAAAGATGGCAAAAGGTATTGGATCAGAATGGACAATTTATAATTCAATAACATTTTTATTCACTAAAAGAAAATCGTCTTTCATTTTCATAAAAAGAAACGAAACTTCTTTCCGACCAACCCAATATGAAGTATAGAATTTTATTGAAGTATGAAAAAATATTTGAATACATTATGCTTTTTTTATTTATTCAAAAACAGGAAGACTTTTTGGAAGCAAATATCACTTTTGTATGTAGTTAGTTCCTCGATTAGTCCAGTTTCCAGGATATAAGTGAAAACCCATTAGCAGGACTATGCGAGGTATTCATGTACTCGTGTGATGATTGCAAGTATTTGCATGCAAGGCAATGAGTTATTCACACTTATTGCGGGTGATGATATTCGGGCAAGCAAACGATACCATCAGAATATACTCCTGTTCCATTTCCGAATATTCCAATTGAAATAAGCCATTCCAGCCATTTCATACTCCTTATCTGATCAATAAAATCTACATTGTTCCAACTTTATTGTTGTTTATTGTTTACTTCCATAAGGTAACCGATGGACTAATTTATTAAGGAATTCGCAGGTCTCTTCTGTTAAAAATCCAAAATCATACATATATGAACTAATAATAGCATTTTTTTTGCGTTGAGATGACTCAATAGCTAAAAGAAATAAATAAATTTCCCTACTAAAAATTGAGCTTGAACTAGTCTTTACGATTTTGGATTATGCGACGTGATAAATTCATTTGCCAAATATTTTGTATTCCCTAATAGCTGGACTATGAAGAAACAAATATCCTATTCATATATTTTCTCTGATCCTAGTTAATGATTGAACTGGATCCTAAAGAAACAAAAACTGAATATGTATAGAATTGGCCTAGTAAATCCCTTAAAAATATAAAATATTCTGAGTTTTATTTTCTACAACTTTTTATGAATGAAAATATAAATACAATTATTCCCGTACCATTATAGCTTTATCCTCTTATCCATAAACTCCTCTACTATATTAGAGATAAAATGTTTATGAAAATGTTAACCCTCCATAGTTAATCTTATCTATGTCATATGGATGTTTTTATGGGGACACCAAATGCAAGAAACATGTTAAACTAAGGTTGCTTTACATTTGTTTATTTCGTTAATATCTCCTTATACAAGTATCGCCTATAGTGCGTATAGTAATAGGAATTTCAGATTCAACAACTGATTGTTGATTGTATATAAACATGTCACGTAAAATTAGGATCAAATAAGATTGAAATAAATTTTTATTAGAAAATCACTTGAAATATGACATAGTATACAGACAACCCTAACCCGTAATCATCAAATTTGCGGTTTCATAGAATATGATTTTCTTAAAATAAATAAAACAGGAAATTCAGAACTATGTTAATTTATTGGGAGACATCTTTTAAGGAAGACGTTTTTTTTCCTAGCAAAAGTCATGAGGTTCGATAAAAAGAAAAACGTAAAATACAATAAAATAAGGAGAGATAAAAAGGAAATTTAAATTCTATGAAAAGCTTACCGCTTTCCTTCTTATTGTTTCGTGAATAAAATAAGAAAATGACGAAAATAAAACGATTTGGCTCCAAGCTAAATTGACACTGATTGGATTTCAATGGAAAATGTACGGCTTGAATTTAAGAAAATGAATTCAAATAAAGTTGTTTTTTCATTTTTCTACTGTAAATATTACTTTCCTGATTATTAGGAGATATATTGGGAGATCTGGATTTACTGATGGGAGGAATTTCACACTTAATACTTTCTGTATTATGTTGAAGGTTTGGTTAACAAGAAGTAATGATTCTTAATGGTGTCTTTTTGCAATCAATATTACAAGGAGTTTACCAAGAGATTATTGTGTCAACCGATTAAATTGCTGAGATATGCCAAGGAATAATAAGGGTGACATTTGATGAAATATAATGTTAGAAAATTTGGGGGAAAATGACTTCAAATTAATTTAAATAGGGTAATAAGATTTAATTAAATTCATATTAAATGTCCTGACCTGACCAAGATCAACTTTCCACTATAGTAATAAGCGGAAATGTATAATAATATTTTAAGTAATGTACTAGATGTCACCTCATGGGAATTGTCCCATACCATACCAACAAAACGTACTCCATAAAAAGATGTGTCCATTATAATTATCATGACACTAGCACTGCCAGCGTAGAAAACCCCATAGAATAGAAAGGAACTTATTCTTATTCTTATCTTTTTCATTAAAAAATACATGACTTTTTTAAAAAATTAAATGAATATTATTGAGAAAAGTCAAGAATTTTTTAAAAGCTCATAATTCGCCTAGAATATGCTTTTTTCCGAAATCCTAAAATCACTTTTTAGTTTACTTCATCAAGTATTCAGAAAAAAATAATAGAAATTAACCGAAGAATCTGCAAGAAATTCATGGACTTTTCAAAAGCTCATAACTCGCTCAGACATTTTTTTTTTCAAAATTCCTGAAATTAGATTTTAGTTTGCCTCGTCAAACATTCTGAAAACAATTCTCAACCAAATCGATCGATTTTTTTGTAAAATCAATTTATAAATTTTGATCATAAAAAGAGCAAGAAATTGAATTGAAGATTGTTAAAGGAAATCGTTAACTTTTTATATAACTCATAACTTGCTCAGAAAAATAGTTTTTTCCTAAAAATTTCAGCAAAATCGAGCGGAAAACAATATTTTATTCAAAATTATAAAAAAAACTGAATATTAAAGAAAATCATAAATTATGAAAAACTCGTAACTCGCTCAGGGTTTTTTTAAATCTCGAAATTAGTTTTTAGTTGACTTGGTTTTTAAGTGTTGTAAAATCTATCTTAATAATAAATCTAGGAAAAGTAAAGTTTCGCATTTGTCTCATTCAAACATATTAAATTCCCGAATATTGCATGGCAATATACGTTTTTTTAATCTGAAAAGAAGATCTGAATCCGCAGGGCTGGGAATATGATCGAGTCGTATCGAGTCGACTTGACTTTCAGCAATATTGATCGATCGTAGCAGTGCGTTTCACCAAGTTACCTCTAGATTTGTAGTCGTCAAGGACTGTCGTGAATTGAGACGAGCACTACGTGTAGTTTTCGTGAGAGTAGATGGTTTTGATTCGTTGGCAGAAACTTCCCGTACGAATGTAAAAGCTAAGACAACAGCTTTTGTATTTCGAATACTATTTATTTGTCAGTATCTATTTATTTACTTTACAGTACTATTTATTTATTTGTCATATCTTTATATACTATCTCTTGTCAGAAATACTTAATTAATCTTCGAAATTAACCCTTTTTGGAAATAGAACGACACTAGTTTTGCTCCGTCATATCGAAATTTCACCTAGAGGGAAGCGTTATTTGAACTTCCCCAAACTTCATTCCAGTAATCGACAGAATTCAGAGCTTTTTGGTAGTGAAAACATTTTAGAATAAAAATCTACCTAGTAGAGTGGACCATATTTGGTTAAATTACTCGACCAAAGATCCCTAATCCTCTGTTTCTATTTTTTTCTTTTCCAATTTGTCTGTTGCAAATGCCTAGAAATAAATAATAAAATAAAAATCGTGAATAATTTTATAATTTAAAAATTACCTTTATTTTTAGAAATAAATAAATAAACCAGGTGAAAATTCATCCAAAAAAATTTGTTTGAACAAATTTTTCATCATGCATCCCAATATCATAAACATCTGTTTATTTTTGTGCGTTTTTTTTATATTTTATTTTTTAATTCTTTTTCGAAACATTTTATTAATAGAATCGAATTTTTCATCTCTTATATCTGCTCACAAACACCTTACATAAACACCTCAAGTTTTTGAAAATTTGGAAAAACTTTCTTACAAATTAAAAAAATATATAAGAAAACTACAAACGAATGGAAAATTCATTTCTAGACTTTTTCATGTTTCATCAACCTCCGAACAACCTGTGTATGTTATGTTATGTAGTTAGTATATTTACGTTTAAATAATATCGTTTTATTACTTAATTCCGCTGTGAGGAACCGCATTTTATAATACAAGATCTTGTATAAAAGTGTGTATATAATTTTAGTGAATTTAGGAAGAAAAAAAAAACACACAGCTTGATATGTTTGAAATGCTATTAGAAAAATTTTAAAAAGTCATAAAATTGCAATAAAAAGCATTTATAATTGTTTCGAAAATTTTTGGGGAAAAACTAAAAACAAAAAAAAAATATTTAATTTTTCAAAAATTAATTTTATCGCCTGTACAGTGAAAGAATTATAGCATTTTATGATCGTTTTATTGATGTTTTATGAAAAATAACAGACTTCCTTAATTAATTGTTTAAAATTGATATTTAAACAAAGCGATAAATCTTTTAAGTTTCGCTTCCAATGAAATTGTTTATTAAAAATCAATCAACTACTAGTGTATAATTTATCTTGCCGCTTTACATCCGTCGAATATTTATTTCATTCCAAATTTTAAAAGTTCCTATACACGTAATGTTGATATTAAATTTTACCACCCAAACTAAGTGATTACTAAGCTTTAATACGAGTATATCTATACTTCTGATGTAACTTTCTTGTATTTCTTAATGTAAATAATTATTATTTATTATAAATTTTCAGATATTTCGTGAACTTGAATTACCTGCCGAGCGGGAGCGAATTAGTAACTTAAGAGATTTAGTTAAAGATCGACGTACGCTATTAATATCAAAAATTGAAAATAGTACAGATTTAATCAATTTTGATGAATTTATATCGTTGGAATTGGGTAAATATGAAGAGGTAATCAGCATTGGATTGTCATATATATTTATAGATGTTCTGTTGGGTAAAATTTTACAAATATTTCTAGGCAGCCCAAGAAGCCGTTCTAGGTGGACTTGAATTAAAGTATAAAAAAAATTTTCCAGTTAAGGTTGAAAAATGGAGCGTACTGCAAGCGGTTTTCTTTTCTTCAACCGTTTTAACGACTATTGGTTGGTAATTAATAAAATACATTAAATGTAAACTAAAATTTAGTAGGTCATATAATCCAGTCTGTGACGCTTCCTGCTTTAAATTTTTGTTTTAAATATTTCTAATAATTCTTTTTATTTATTATTTTTAAATTTAAATTATAATTTTTAACTTTAAATTAAGCAAACATTATAAAATCTAACTTACGAACATATACTTTTTTACTTCCATACAGTTCGTTTTTTTATAGGCCCATCACCTATGGTAATGATGATCATCGTTCCTTGATTCCTATCTATTTAGGTAGCCCGTATTCCAGTCGAGAGTTCAATTTTTTCCACCGCCGTTTAATCCACTTGGTTGCAATGTTCTAATTTAATTTCTAATGTTTGTAACTCGTACTCGACTAACTCTGGCCTTTTCGAATTTATCGTACCAACCAATCGTATTTTGTATTTTTACTCTCGAACCCTCAGTTTTTATTGTTGTTGTTGTGTCAAATTGAATTGAATGACCACCAGTGATTTGCACCTATAAGCGATGATGGGCCTTTTTACCAATTTATTTTGTTAAGATTATTTATTTAATTTATTATCAATTAATTTATCTAATCTACAACCTTTTATTCATTTCAATGATCATATTATATGTAATGTTTCTAAATATTTCTCTATATATCGAATTAAATTATAATAATAATACATATGCAACGTTACAAGTCCTATCATTAAAATAACCCTATGTAGTATCGTAATATCCGAGATATCATAATATCGGGGAATCCGGATCAAATGTTGCGATGTCCGATATTCAAATTTCTCGGTACGAATTTTTGATTTTTCTTATAGATAAATTTCAACTATTCCGACATATTTAATTTTTGTTTTTTTACCTAACTGTTTAAGCAACTTTCTGCGTTTTTATATTGTTTCCGGTCGAAGAAATCTGCTCACAAATTCTGCACATCTTATGGAGACGTTGACCGCACACCACTGCTCCACTTTAATAATTTGATCCCGCATTTAAGCAAGGAATGATTTGGGGGGTATCATATTCACAAAAAGACTGTTTTAAAAATGAAAATTCCACTGACCCGAAACGTCTTCTTAATACTCACATTTTGGTTGGTTTTGACCCGCATCCTAGAAAGGTTGCCTACCCTTGCTGTAGGTACTACCCAAGGAAGAAGGGTAATATTCTAGTAGAGAACCATTGACTAAAATATATACATGTAGAGCTATCTCGGGTATGGTTATGTAAATAAGTTGCTTCACTACACTCTTTATCTTATCTTTCAGGTTCGTTCAATCCACAATGGTGGTACTTCAAAAACATTCGCCGTATGTATAAACATTCCAATCTGATTTCAAATCAAAATTCCTCTTGACATTTTCTTTTTTTTTTTCTCTATAAATTTCCCCCGAGAAAATTCTATTGTGCCTATTTTCATATTTTTTTTCCAAGGGTGAATTTGTTTATGTTTATCGCAGTGGAAAAATTGAATAAATAACATGTGATTATTATAATACCGTGCCACCATAATCTAACTGATAATAATCATAACCGTCTTAAGTGGAAAAGTAATTTACCACTAAAAAAAAATAACTGAGGAAATAAAGGTTAACGGTGTATTTATTGTAAACTTTTCCAGGATATGGAAATATAGTACCAGTAACAATGGGGGGAAGGATATTTTGTATACTATTCGCCCTAATTGGTATCCCATTTACGTTAACGGTTATCGCCGATTTGGGTCGAGTATTTGCAACGGCTGTATCAACGGTTGGTAAAAATTTACCATCCCTTCGAAGTAATTGATTGGTCGGTCTCATTAAATGCTAGGAACTTATTGTTTTTCATTATTTTGCAGGATGCTTTAAGTCACCATCGAAAACGATAACGGGCGATAAAAAATGGTTGTACGCCCTATCAGCCGTGGGTTTCCTTGGCTTTTACTTAGGATGTGGTGCCGGACTACTATTACTATGGGAAGATGATTGGACATTTTTTGACGGTTATTACTTTTGTTTTATTACAATGACTACCATTGGATTTGGTGACTTAGTACCAAGTGAGTATTGGATTAGGAAAACCAATCGAAATTAATTGAAATGTGAATTTTAGGTAAACCAAATTATATGTTACTCTGTACGTTGTATATACTAGTTGGATTAGCTTTAACATCAACGATTATCGAATTAGTACGAAGGCAATACGCACAAAGTTGGCAGAAATTACAAGTAAATTTTCCGATATCAAATTAAAATTGAATAGATAATTTAAAAATAATTATACAAGGAACTATCTGGTCCATTTGCCGATACATTAAGACGACTTCAATTAAGTGGAGGAAATTTAGATGTAGCTGCTCTTGCTGATTTAAGACGAATGATGACTGTAAAATTATTCATACTTATTTATGGATTTAAAATTGTAATTTTTCCAATATAAAGGTGTCAATGTTATCAAATCGAAAAGGGGGCGATAAGAAACAAAATGAACAAGACTTTGCTGCATTAGCCGCCATTACTAGTGCAATTTTGCAAGAGGTGCAACAGAAACAGGATGTACCGAAAGTGATGCAAATTATCTTCTATGAATCGTCTGTATAATATAATTTTATTGTTTTCTTTTTCTCCGAAATTATTAATTTATAAAAATGTCGACATTTATTAACTCTTTTTTACTTGTAAATAAAGTTATCATTTCTACTATAATATACTTTGCAATCTCGACCCATACGCTACATTAAGATTCAGCTATGGACTTCCTATGAATCTTGCTATGATCCCTATAGCTTTATAAGCTCCTCTCTTTAATAGCTGTTTTAAGGTAAAAGGGCATTTGCATAGAAAGTGAATGCTAGTTTTCTAGTGAATGCTAGCACATTCGGTAGCAGAGGTATCCTAATCTAATCTGGGTAATTTATTGTAAATACTAAATCATTTTCTCCAATTTTTATTAAAATTTTGACATTAGTATAAGAGATTCAATGTAATTATTTTCTGCGGCTATATTGCAAGATTTATTTAAAAATCATCAATAAATTTGCCCAAAAATTTCATCAATTTATATTATCAATTTTTTTGGTCTTTAAATTTGTAGTCTTATTGTAAATCTTAAATTCTACTTAAATTCTAATTAAAAATAATCGTATCTTATCTAGATTACAAATTACTCCTCTTCAGCCCTTCCACATAAACGGGGGCTGGACATCCTAAAATGAAAGAACAAATTTAAAATATATTGTATAAGAGATTTGGATATTGATCTGATTTTCTAAATATAATGAAAACTTACGACAAACGTTACATGTTCCCTCGTCACTACCATCACCACATCCATCTCTGCCAGAACACAAAATAGCGGTTGATCGACATCGTCCATTGCCACATCGTAACGGACAATACCGTGTCGTTCGTGAATCAGATGGGCCGATTAGCATTCTCGAAAAGAAATCGGGAATAATTTTTGGACCGCAAATATTTGGTAGTTCATCGCTACCATCGCGACACGATACGATTGAATTACAGAATTCATATTCCGGTAGGCATTCACCGCTTTTACATCGGAATGTATGATCAGGACATCTGTGAATGGTGGTGGGAAACAATGTTTGTAATAACGGTTTTTAATAGATTTAGTGTAACATATGCATTACCTTCCAGAAATCAAAGAACTACATCCAATCTCATCCTCGCCATGCGGACATTGTTTCCTTCCATCACACAACGTTGCTCGTGATAAACATTTACCACTCAACTCACAGTGGAATGAAAATACTGGACATGTTCGATTTGATTCGATCATATTAAACGAACATTCCTCATCGGATGCATCATTACAATCGGGACGTCCATCACAAACGAAATACCAACTAATGCATAACCCATTCGATCGGCATTGAAATGTCGACGACGGACAACCGGTATTTTGTGAGTGGCACCGATTCGTTTCATAGGTTTGATGGGCACAATCACATCGTCCTTGCGGATTACAAAAGGTGTACGGATCAGATAATTGACATTGACGATCCGAATCACAGGGTAAACCAAGCGAAATGGAACCATGACCCAAATCGATACGGGTACGGATTCCTGTAAAAATAAACAGATAATTTTAATCTTCGTCTAATAGATCTAAAGCTCGAATTACCTGTCGTCTTAAAACGTAAATTCATTATAGATGGTGTAACTTGAACGATTTTCACGGGTTCTAATTCAACTTCGGTCGTTTGGTTAGATATTTGAAAAAATTGTGGTTTGGATTCCGTGGTTGTTGATTCAATTAAATGAACAATTTCTAATTTAGGCTCCGACGTCGTACTTTCGAACTGTAAGATTTCATTACCTTCTGGTTTAATTGGTGGTTGGGGAATCAATATATATTTTATTTCATCTAATTGGTTATCGTTTGTAATTGAATGACTCCCTAAATCTTCTACTGTTAATTCTGTTACAAATTCAGATGGTAAAGCATTTCCTTCTGGGATAGAAACTTTTTCATTCGAGCCAAATTTCGTATCAGAAATGGTTGTCATCAGAATCATATTTTCTTCATTTGGATCCGTCTCCGGTTCGGTGCTAGTCATGCTCTCAATAATCACAGTATCGTCCTCATTCGATGTCGAATTCATCAATACTTGTGTCTCATCGGGAGCCTGTTGGTGTGGCTTTTCAAATCCCAATAAAAACGATGCATCGTTAGTATCATCAAGAAAACAGGACGAGCCAATTTGTCGTGCTGGCGATGAACATTGACACCGTCCAAATAGATTCGGTATTAAAAAATCGCAATGACTCATATCATTCCACATACGGCATTGGGCGTTACTGTAACATACCATACCGGGACGGGCGGCTGAAATTCGAGAGAAAGATATAATCTTATAAATTAAAGGAGAATAGTAGGGTAACTAGTGACTTACAAGACAGACAAGTATGTTTCCTGAATTGTAAGAAGCCTTCAACACAACGACACGCTCCCACTAAACAACTGCTATTTGCAACCTTCATCGAACATTGTTCCGGTAATACACAATCGCTTCCCAGTAATTGAGCTTAAGATTGGGAAAGAAAATCTAGTAATGTCGTCATATTTTATGAAAATCATAATAAACACCTGGCAGGCAAACGGTATCATTATATCGAGCATAATACGGTTCACATTCACAAAATCCCTCCATCGAACATCGACTTCCTTTTATTGTGTCCGAACAGTCCATGTCATGATTACAGATGGCATCCAATTCAACGGCTCGAATTATCGGTAGCAACTGGAAGAATTATAATTAAGAATATGAATTTTAAGAGATTATACGAGTATAGTTTATCTGTTTTAAATATAATTGTAGGGATATCTAGGATATATTATAGTCTATGTACAGAGCTTTAGGTTCAGCATCACCAACATCAGATAGTGAACGATATTATAACATTTAGTCAAAATTAGTCGTAGGAGTCTCTTCCTGATTGCAGTCTCTGAAAATTTTAACTAATCATTTAGAATCTATCAGTGATGAACTGATGGTTTTCTCATGTGCAAATATTGATATCTTTACGATGTCAGCTATCTTTCTCACCCTTTCATTCACTGTTTCATACAGTTCTCAGTGTTGGAATACTAATTTTATTCGATTCCAATCCAATTAATTTATTTTAAAATCCCGAACTTTTGCATAAAAGCTCGAAAAGAATTTCAAAATCTGTAGAAAAGCTTTAAGTTTTGAATAAAATTTTGTAGGTTTTGAATTGTAATTTTAATCTGAATAATTCAATTTTAATAATTAACGTCCTTACAAAAGGCACCACAAAAGGTTTGGAAGTTCAAAGAAAGCTTCAACTTTGGAATGGAATTTTATTCGTATTGAAACTTATTTTCCATCCAAATGTGCAAAACCAAAAGCTCCACATCAATTCACATAAAGCTCGTTGAAAGCTTTAAGTTGTAAATACGATTTTATATGTTTTGAAATCTAATCTTAATCTAAATTATTAAAATTTAATCAAACCTGAAACTTTCCTTCAAAAGCTCCACAAAAGCTGTCGGTGCTTCACAAGCAACAAAAGCGACACAAAGAATAATTCAACGGAACTTAAAATGTTCCGGCAAAAGCTCCACAGAAACTTACAAGCTCAGCGGAAGAATTAAATTTTTAATAAAATTTCATACATTTTGAATTCTAATTTTTAGTCAAATTCTTTTAATCAAATTTAACCGACAGTTTCGGAAATTATTAAATATAATAATAAATAAATAAAGAATATTCAGGCCCTAGACCAAGGCCTAAACCGCGGATTTAGAGGTTTGACTATCTACAAGTAATTATGAAGTTGCTTCACTCTCACTCAAGTTTTTTATAATATTATTACACATAAACTAATCGAGAGATCAATTCGGATTCGTTCCGATAATTATGCAACTTTGGATGCCTGCCAATAAAAATATGGTATGACCTCTTAGTATATAAACCATATAACTTACTAGAACTATAGTATGAAATGGATGAGTTAATTTTAACTGATATTTCTACTACAGTTTCCTTAGTGTTAATTTTTAATTTTATTATAGTTTAGAAAGGGTTGGCCAATATTAGCAGAAAATGAAAGTAAAAGTGCCCAAGGATATTGTTTGATATATACTTTTTAATTTAAGTTGAACATCCATCCGTTAATGGAAATCCTTAACTTCGACTGGCAATTACTGATGTTGAAGTTGAATGAACTAGTATTCTTGTGTTAGTATTATGTATTATGGTATTATATAGGAAAATTTTAATTTAATTATAATTTAAGAGCTGCGGATCCTGATTTAGTACCTCCCGGGTAAAATCAAGTAACAGAATATGATTTTAATATGAAGAATGGATTTATGTCATACATGAGAAGCCTTTGAGCCTTTGAGCGTCAAAAATAATTAATTTGTGTAATAAAATACATGGCGTTATAATTATGTCAAGATATTTATCGCCAATCTTCCGATTTTTGTTCGAGATCTGAATCCATCAGTTCCGAACATTCGAGCCGTATATGAATTCGCTGACGATTGGATGTCCGTCCGAAATTGCGATTTTTTTGATAAAATAATGATTTTATTCATTTACCAGAGTGGAGTGAATACAACAAACTCTTTCGCACTACTCGCATGTGAACTAGTCGGGTACAGTACCACAAATGTTATCCGTATGTCCATGTCCAGCATAAATGCCTCCATATTTTCCAAATTCAATAAAATTCTGATTGCGTTGCGTGACGTCTGGTCATACGCCTTTTTGCCACCATATGGGTTATGTACAACATTTTCTTAATTCAGTATCTATTACATAGTCATGTTACTGAAATGGCTAAAAACTGCGGGAGATTTGTTGTCTTTAATTTGGGGAAGAATGGCATATTTATAATATTGTATAAAATAAATGTCCATAAAATTTAGAAATACAAGATTGTTTAACCATTAAAACAGAACAGAACAAAATGACATTCTAAATTCGCCGTACATATGTGCTGAAATATTTCAACTTCCTGTTCTAGTATCGAAACAAAAGACTTAAGCGAGAAACTGTTTTATTTTTTCTGGTTTGGTTGCCCAGAATGTATCGGTATTTTCTTCATGTTTTAGGCAGATAAATCATTTTCCTTTCTATGTAAATTTAATGACAATTAAATATAGCATTTTTTATACAAATAAACAATTAAAAAGATAATTGTTTATGAAACAATAGATTTGGTTCTAGAAAAAACTTTTGTTTTATTTAAATTTTCAGATATTAAAATAAAAACATGAATTTCTCTACCACACGAAATTTATTTATTTTTTAAACTTTTCATTCTAGGTTTCTATATTTTAAATAATTTTTATATCTCAAGAAGAATGGTGAAGAATGACATCTCATAATTTTTTCAATTGGAAGATAAAACAATACCTTTCTTTGTATAATAAATAGAAATATAATATAAGAAAACGTGTACTTTTTAATTACAAGCTACGTTATTATGATTGTTATCAATAAAAAATTATAAGACTTCTTAATCGAAACTTGGTTTAAATAAGTATAACTCGTCGCATATAATGTATACATAGTCGTTACAAAGTATACAAATATTTAAAGTTACATAAGTTAATTTAAAAATTAAGATAAATTGTCTTTTAAATACTTACCATAATTAGCAATATCTGATGTAAATAATTAGACGTCTCCATGGTGGGATAAGAAATTCTTTTTCCTGATTTCTTTTAATGTCTTTACTTCTTTTTTTAATTTCTTTAATTGTCAATGTATATATTTAAACAATAAAATTTGTATTCCATCTAATTATACATTAAGTTTTATATACAAATTTTCCACATAAGCTGGAGATGTTACTTTTTTCCTTATTTAATTTTCTCGAAATTCACATTAATCTCGAATAAAGTTCATTGTCACCAGAAATCAGTTTTGTTGACTTTTCATTTGTATTATTTTATTTGAAGACAGAACGATGGGTAATCATTGGAAAATTTTTTTTTGGATTCTGAAATATTGTTAGAGCAATTAGCATATTTTACCTATGAAATATTTATTAATAATTTTTATAAATTTCTTATTCTTTTCAAATAGACGTTACCCAGAAAAGCAAGAAAAAAACTTCGATTTTTTTTGTATCCACAATATATACCTACCTATATTCACAGGGTGTTAGTAAAAATTTGTGATGTACCGGGTCCTAAAAGTACTGGATACCGGGTACTGGGCCAAACCCGGCCAAAAAAATAAAAATTGTCCGACCGGGAACCGGCAATTTTTATAACATGGTGTTCGGTTTATCTTAATTATTTGGTTTTATTATATAAAATTGATATTAATAAGAATTACTTGTTAAGAAGAAATAACATTTGCAAATTAAAATAAACTATTAGAAAGTTTATTTGACAACTAAGTAAAGTTTGACAACTTTATTAAATTGGCCTTGCATCATTTGTAAGAAGAATGCCCTTAACTTGATGGGTAAAAAATGCCAAATTATATCCAAATTTAGTGAGATTGGCCAGATATTATTTATTATATTATATAGCAGCATTCCAAGCGAAAGATTGCGTAGCGAAGTAGGAATTATATACGAAGAAAGAAGAAATAAATTGTAGCCACGTAAAGCAGGAAATCTGTTATCAAAACCTAAAATTGCAAAATTAACCGGGTAAGCCGGGTACTGGGTAATTACCGATACCGGGTACCCGTTGCATTACAAGTTAAAATTATATGAACTTTTATATGAAGTTTTCTAATGCACTTTGGATTATTACTATATTTTTTTTTTCTAAAAGCCGTTTTTCATTAGAACATCTTGATTGCATTTTTCGATTCTGGTGTAGAATTCGCAATTTGGCCGATATTTGCGACCATGTTTGCCTCATCAACTTCCTAAAATCTAACTTTATTTGCACAAGGTGTAAATTGACTAAAAACTTGTGGTCCTTCATTTATTGCATTATCTCGGAACCGTTTTCGGCCAGAATAAAATAAATCCCGAAACGGTTGATTTGCGTGTAAAACTTTATTAATAAAATCTCTGCGTTAATTGCTTATAAATGATTTGCCATTAGTTAAGTATAGATTAAAAATATTTTGAAAATACCCAAATGTTTTAAATAAATTTTGAAATTCTAAAAAAATTATAAATTGAAACGACGTTGTTCTTCCAAAATTGAATTCACAATTGTGGGATAATAAATCGAAAAGAAAAATAAAACACAAGTAAAAAATTCACATTTACACGATATTTTATCATTTTGCATTAATAAAATCACTTGGCATCTTCAATTCCATTTTGGAATTACAAAATAATAACGTAAATTTTTCATTTGAGAAGAGTTGAGTGATTTTTGTGTTCAATATGCTCCAATTTTAGATATATAACATCGTGTAAACTGCTCTTAAGGGGGTCACTTCCTCCACCATTTTCCATACAAAAACCCTGATTTTTATGTACCTTTTTCTAGAAAACTACTGGGCCGATTTCTCTGAAATTTT
>JANTOP010005118.1:0-17145 GCA_027564815.1 Symmerus nobilis
TTCAAAATTCTTGAACCTATATAGAATGACAAAATGCAAAAAAAAAATTTGAAAATTTCACAGTGGTGTAGCCCCTTAATTATAAAATGTAGTTGTTACAATATAATCATACCTGTACTTTTTTTGAACTCTGTGGTAATTTAAGAAACCTGAAACCGGAAACCCCAGTATTTTTTTACCTGTAAAATGGTTTTCATTTTTAATTATTATATCAATTATATCTCTTTTTATAGGTTATTAGGTTGAACCCATTTTTGTGAGTAAATTTTGAATTTTTCCAAAAAGGATTAGGAAAGCAAATTAAATTGAATACAAATAAATTGTTTTTCTTATTGAAATAAAATTAAAATAAAAGTTTTAATTGGAAAGGGAAGAAGTAATTTAAGTAAATTAATATAAGTGTTCTCCTAAATTTTTCTGAATGAAGGATGAGAAATTATTAAATCGAATACGAAATGTATCGAATAATTTCCAAGTACAGTAATGTATTATAAAACGGTGGTATTTCAAATATCACTTTATATAAGTACTGGAAAACTACCTGTATGCGTTACTTATTACAGTTCTTAACCCGGAACTTCCTTTCCGGAATATCATCATAATTTCCTTATGACATGAACCCCTAGATTTCATGTTGTGTTCCGGTTACGTAAAAAAATTTCTAGTAAATTTAAATTTTTGGCAAGACTGTTAGAAAAAATCGACAAAATTGAAGGTTGGAGCGATTTTTATTGACAAAAAAAAAACAAAATTATTTCAAAACGGTTGATTTTTTCAAAAATCAATTTATTTAGCCAAATCTCTTCCATAATTAATTAGCAATAATTTGGCATCATTCGATTACACAAATTTGGAAATTTATGTTTTCTTAGAAATTCCTAGAAAAATGTTGAACAAAAATCGATACGATGGAATTTATTACATTTTTTAAAAATCGATTTTTGACGGGGTTTTATGATGATATGTTTGGAGAGGACCCACTAACCATATGGTATTGGTAGACCTTATCCCATATTTGAATTCGTTTTGAAAATTTAAAATTTATAGTTTGCCTATCCTACTTATCAACTTTTACAGTTTATTTTATCATTGAATGAAACTGTATGCACAGGCGTTTAGGCCCGCCGCATATTGGACCAAACACAGGCAGAAAATAGTACTACATTTATCTCATTCATTTATTTATAAACTATTTGGATGTCTCGTTCTTGTTTTGGAAGATCATGTATATATAAACTTCATAAACATATACAATTATTTCGACTTTTTGACACCAATGGCACCAATTACGACCCAATTATTGGGAAGAAATTTAGTATTAGGCCACGATGTATAAATGGCCTAGTCAAATGGCGTTGAAAAGGGCTTGAAGTAGAAAGTTATGGTGTAATTGTTTTTAGTGTTAATAAAAAATCTACAATACAATCATAGATTATCATAGGCATAATGGTAATTTAAAGGGAACCATTTTTTAAATATTTTGGTATAAAGCTCGCTACAAACGTTAAGACAAATAGAATAGAAACAAATATTTGCTTGAAATTATATTGAATAAGTTGAATATTTGCACCTAAAGATTAGCATAACTATTTGAGGATGAACGAAGAAATGTATTTAAAACATTTAGCACTCATACTCTTACTCTTCCTCATACTCAACGAACAGACGGTATTTTTATTATTATTTCCTTTTTATGTAATTATGACTAAAAGCATAAAAAATATATTCGGTTGGAACGATTTGTCGAATGGGGCATGTTCAACTTGCAACGCCAAACTGCGCCGACCAAAACCGTACGACAAATCGTAATGATTTTTCATACACACGTTCCGACAAATCTGATCAGATGACCGTTTTCGATTTGTCGGAACGTTTGTAACAGGCTTAATGCTGAAACACGCCTCATGTAAAACCCGAGTTAACCCGGTGACAAATTTGGTAAATTCCGCGCCCCATCTAAGAGCAACGTATCACGTATCCCACACTTTCGGGAACTCTAATCTAAATCATTCATCCAGAAGGATGAGTTCTGAATAAAATTCATTGTTATTAATTGAGTAATTTAAATTCTCATACATATGTTGTTCTTAGGCTAGGGCGTCCAGAAATTTTTCAGACGAAACCGGGATTTTGGTTCAAATTTACTGACCGAAACCGGGACAAACCGGGATATTTTATATTAACTTTTTGAAAGCATTTTTCCATGGCAAATAATTTTTGTACTTTTCTGATGATATAAATTTTTTCAAGATTTCTTCGTCTGATTTAATGGATTGGTAAAATTCCAAAGAACTCAATGGTGAAATATATTGAATATAGAGAATTGATTCTAAGCTTGCAATCTTCAGATTGCTTTTGTTATCATCCTAAACGTTACTCATTAACGAAAATATTCTTTCATTTTTCATTGATGTTCTTGTAGGCAAAACGCGAATTCAGCTAATTGTGTAAAAGTTAATCAAATTCTTAGCTATTAAATTCAATTCAAATTTGTCTGAGACGAGATGTTTCGTGATCAACTTCTTTACTAATTCAAAAAATTTACTTATTTAAAGTTACATTTGGCTTTCACGAAACCGGGATTTTTAACGCTTAATCGGGACTCGGGAGAAGTCTTCCTCGACCGGGAATTTCCCGGCCTAAACCGCGGAAATGGACAGCCTATCTTAGGCTAAACTCAAAATTTAAAATTAGGAAAAAAAATTCAAGCTATTTCCTTTTACTCATAATTTTTTCCAAAAATATCTAATATTTTGTTCCACAATTTGATCCACAAAACCCTTTTTTTTTAATTATTTAATAAAATATGGTTCTTTACAAATGCAATGCCTCTGACAGATTGACAATATATTAATATGTGCAGTCACAGTGAGTTTTCAAAGTTTTCACTACAAAATTGGAACGCTAAAACACAAATCGCCGATCGGAGGTCGATGGAGTTTTGAAGAAATATTTTTTTTTATAAAATATTCCAAATAAAATAAAGAATAATAAAAATGCTACTGGATTTGGAAATATGATGATAATTTTTTTCATTTAGATCCATGCAATCTACTGATATTAGTTTGAAAATCAAAATCAAATCAGAAACGGTCATATCGGTCTTTTAACAAGGAAAAGCTTCTAAATTAAACTAAACTTTTAAAAATTAACTGAATAGCATTTAAGGTAAATCTTTTGGACTAATTATTAAGTTAAACTAAATGGGGTTGATCTTATGGTTTTCTTATCGAACAGGTGAATAATTAATAACGCTGAAATTCGAACATCTTATAGTTAATTAGCATCACACGTCGAGAAAAACGGTACCACGATAAATCGAGGGTATAGGGGTCGTTTCATAAAATTGTGCGTTCCATTTGGTTTCTTGGCACGTGCGAATGTAGAGAAATTTAAAACCTAATTCTGCAGTTGAATTATGGAAATGATTTATCATTAAAATCATAATATTCCCACAAAATTATATTTAAATTAAAAAAAAAATAAGAGAAAAATGTGCGGCACTTCAAGCGGCCCCATTTTAATTTCGCTTTTCCTTGGAAGTTTTCATATAAACTTGAAATTTTTGTACAAATAAAATAAATTTGAAATTAATTATTAATTAATTTAATCCGTTTGCGATAATTAGGTTTTCAATTTTCTTTGAATTTCCTGTTTATAGCCAGTTCGTAATGGCACTAACCTAAAATGAGATTCATTCCGAAATCCAACACGCATACATATCCGCCACACACTCATTCATCGTAAATCAATTTCGTCGTATCGTATTATCTCTTTCTAGCAAATGTATAAATAAATAATATTATTATGGTCCCATTCTGGATAAATTACAAGAGAACACAAACCCATTCAAAGACGAAATCAAGAAATGAAAGATTTTTATGTTTATTCATGTTTATGGCGGCAGAAGTGAAAAAAGCAAAATAATCAGTCAGTATTGTTTGTGTTTGTGACGTGCGTTACATCATTTGGATTTGGATTGGAATATACTAGCGAGCAGAAGTTGCCTACATTTTACCTAAGATTAATGTTTTTTTTTTGTTGGTTATAATTTGGATTTTTTTTTCTTGTTGGATGAATGAATGAACAACGATTTGAAACCGACCATACATGATTTTGAAAGAGACCATCGGTACCAGTTATGGATCCAATATGGCAGATGATAAATGTACTCCTCGTGTTAACGAGCAATTAAAGTTAAAAATTGGTAAGTGAAGAATTATTATCGATATTTTCTTGTTTATTGTTGTGAACTCTGTTAATTATCTTACATACCGACTGGGAAATTACATTTTTTCCGTACGATTTGACGATGGATTCACAGAAATTGGTAAAATGCTAGAAATGTCAATAAATTTAATAAAAAAAATTGTAATGGGTGCGTGCAAGTCCTACGAATGAATTTATTTAAAAAAAAGTGTAATATTCATTTAAAATGATATATATATATATATATACATATATATATATATGTAGAGATGCAATCAACATCGCGCCATTATACTCACTCTCTTTACCAATTCGCATCTATTTCATTCATACTCATCTGTATTGGCTTTACCGTGGTTTTCCCTCGTTTCGTCTTTAAGTTCGTTCATAAAATTTCATAAAAACGTGAAGATGAAAATAGGTAAATAAAAAAAGGTAGAATAGAGAACCAACACAAAAGTAAAAACAGGTGGTGAATTGATGAAGAAATGAAATTTGTTCCCACTATGCATGCCCATCCGAATTTGTTATAAATTATAAAATATAAAATAATTAAAATAAATAATAAACAAAAAGGGGGAAAGTTTCTTATTTTTCTTCATAACCTGGATATCGAGACAATCGTAATGTTTCTTCTTTACCTATTACCAATTATGATTTCGAAAATGTACAGCAATTAAATTGGACAGACAAAAGATGTGTGATTCCACCTAAGTATACTCGTATCTCGTATCATATATCTACTTACTTTACCATGTATTTACTCTGGAGGAAATTGAAGAAAAAAGAATAAAAATTCCCATAATTTATTACTTTTTAATAAGAAAAAATGTTGAAATGAGGAAATAGAAAAAAAAATAATAATCTTAAGACTTGTACATATAACTACATCCTCACCAACCAAGAAAAAAGAAATATAATTTTTAAGAAATATAATAAAATAATAAAATTATACAGTCGAAAATGAAAATAAAATATGTAAAATTGGAAGAAAAAATTCTCTAAAATTTCCCACCCATACAATGAAAATTAATTGTAAAATTTTATATTTATTTTTTGTTCGATTTTATGAATGAATTTTTACGAATGATAGATTTTCGCCTATCCATTTCAATACGTAAAATGTGTAGCAAAAAAAAAAAATTTCCCAAGGTGACGAAATAAAACTTATTTATAAAAGTATAAATAAATTTGTACAGCACATGTGAGAATTATTAGGTTGGCGAGGCAATTTATTAATGTTGAAGAAAGGCCAATACCAATAATAAATTTATTGTAAATAAAACATTTTGAAGCAAATAAGAAATTCGGATTGTGTCACCCTAACACCAGCTGAAGGAAGTTTAATTAGGATAGAAGCCGAACCAATTGATAGATGGACTGAATATTTGTCAGATTTAGATTTCAATTAGAAATTAGTGTTTAAATCAAGGGTCGGCAACCTATGACCCGCGGGTCACCGAGCCGTCACCTATGACCCATTTGATAATTTCAAGTGACCCACTTAATGTCAAAAATTACAATTGACCTGATTATTACCAACAGGCACGCAATAGAACCCAATGAATAGATTTCTACGTTTTTTCTGAGTGTGTATATAACGCAATTCTCTGAACATCGTTTCATCTAAACGTAACTAAATATATTAGTCCAATAATATACATAACCTCGGCTTGGGAAACCAATAGAGGAAACCGTCCCGGAAACCGGGAAACCGTGTGCAATAGAGATTGATAAAGTGGCGGAATTTACAGTATGAGCTTATAGACGAAACTGTATTTGATTTCCTATTATCATATGTGCATGAACCCCCTGATAAATCGTAGTGCTACGGCTTTTTCCTACTTGGTGGTGTTGAATAGCTGATTGTCACCATGCTATAAGAGATTGCCTAGTGGCTTTCTCCGGTAATCATTTTAAAACCCATTTGGTGTCTCGTTTTGCTTTAATGAAGGTGCAGACCACATCTGAAATATCAACAAAATCGTAACCAATTTTGATTGCTGCAAATTTTTAACTCAAATTATTTTATTTAATAACTTTGAATGAGCTTTCGATATTTTTGAAGCATTTTTTTGCGAAAATTAAAAATTTTTTTTAAAGGATCGTATCTGGATTGAAAATAGATTTTTAAACGCTAAAAAAAAATAAATTCGAAACCTACATCTTTCGTTGTGCTTGAATACGCTTGAAAAAGATTTCTGCCAAAATTCCAATATTTCATTTAAATTTAATGAATCGGATAAAAAATCGATTCCAAATTATTTAAAATAACATTTTAATTTTAAGCTTTCAATGAGCTTTCGAGGTTTTAAAAGCTTTATTTTGGAAGAAATTTAAATTTCGTTAATGGAACGTTTTTAGATGGAAAATAGATTTTACAACGTAAAAAATAAGGTTCGGAAAATTAAGCTTTCTGAGAGCTTTTAAGTTTTTGCAGAGCCTTTGAACGAAATGTTTAGTTTTGATATTTTTGTATTTTTCCTCAACTAATTTAGCACCTTTCTGGATCATTACATTTTTTTGGATCCGAAGAAAATAATTGGGAAATTTGGATCAAATGTTGCGATGTCCGATATTCTAATTTCTCGGAACGAACTTTTACGAATTATTGATTTTTCTTATAGATAAATTTCAACAATTCCGAAATATTTTAGTATTTTTACCTAACTGTTAACTTTCTGCGTTTTTAAATTTTTTCCGCCTGAAGAAATCTGCACATAAATTCGGCACATCTTATGGAGACGTTGTCCGCACGCCGCTGCTCCACTTTAATAATTTTTTTCCTGCATTTAAGCAGGGAAGAATTTGGGGGGCTTTATATTCAGCTAAAAAGACTGTTTTAAAAATGAAAATACCATTGACCCGAAACATCTTAATACTCACATTTTGGTAGTTTTGACCCGCAGACTAGCAAGGTTGCAGACCCTTGGTTTCAAAGCTGGAGTCTATATTTTGTTTCTATAAAATGCTGAGGTTCTTCCATATCTATGAATTTGTTTTAATGATTTTCAAAATTAAATTACAACCATCCCGCGTCATAAATTATCCTTCCATTTGTTCGATATTTTTAACCTGTCAACTTACGTCAAATACTTTTATAAAGAACTACAAATTTTTATTTAAATTAACATTTATACGTTGGCGGTTTCAATAAACTTACATAAAATGCAGGGTCGTACACTACATACAACAGTTAGTTTGCAACCAACTTCAGTACGGGGAACTTATTCACGCACCTAATATTTACAAAACACTTTAGAATAAATTAGCTATAATGTACCATGAATTTAAAATTTACATAACATTCTGTAAGATAGCCACCACAAACAAAAAAACAGTTTGTAGGAACATTTTGAGTTTCGTATAAAATTGTACAAAAATTAGTATTCAAAATATATAAAATTTTATTCAAAAGTTCAAGATTTCCCTGAGCTCTTAAGTTTATGCGCAGTTTTTATCGGAACAATTTGATTATTTGGATGGAAAATAGGTGTCAATATGAATCAAATTACGTCCCAAACCCAAAACATTCTTTGAGCTTTTAAGCTTTTGTCGAACTTTTGTAAGAAAATGTCAGATTTGGATACAAATGAATTACAAACATTCGCAGGTCATTAATTGTCTTGAAAAATTAAAAAAATTTATATAAATTCTACCCGTTAAAAATAAGGTTAGTTAAAAAATACTGATTGGATTCACAAGACTGCCGAGCTATGGTTTTTCAAATTCGAATGTAAATTCACGAGTTATAGGCTTAGAGTCCCCGTCACATAATTCAAATGTCTCCGTCATTTTGGATTACAAGTACAAATTACAAGAAATTTCCAATTTTTCATTTGGTACTAAAATTTTCAAAGTCCGATCACCCAGTCCGGAATTATAGCTTTCATACAAAGTTATTCACGGTTTTTTCTCATTCGCGGGTTTTTTTTTGGAATGTAACCCCCACGAATGTCAAGGGAAAAGTGTATATGGATAAAAATTAGATTTGAGAATGTATAATTTTTTTTTTCAAGACTTAGAGCTTTCGCTGGATTTTTAAATTTATGCGGAGCTTTTGTCGTAACTGCCTGTTTATTGGCGAATACTGGAATTGTAGTTCAGTTACCTGGACTGAGGAAGATAGATTCAGCGTAAGAATAATACGAAGTAAATAAATGTTGCTTAATATTTGAACAGAAACTAAAAAAAAAAATTCAACGCCATAAGGAATTTTACATTATATTCAAGCATGATATGATTTGTCGTGATATGAGTGCAGACGGTGGTATCAGACGAAAAAATAATTCTAATAACTTTGTCAGATAATGTTATATCCGCCAATAAAATAGGTTATTCATTAATAAAAAAAAATATCTAAAATCGCGCAAACGCAATTATATTGCTTTTTTTTTTGTAAATTTAGATGTATGGTACTGGTACTCGTGCACTAGGGAAGTCAATTACCGGCACAACTTATATACTACACCTAATCGGTTAATAGGTTTGTGTTTCTTATCTAAGTAGGTTGTTAACCAATTTTAAACAAATTATTTGTAAGTGTATTGATGGCTAAGTATGGAGCATAAATTGGCCCAGATCGGAACACAGCATTCCTTCCTTTAATACAAATATTTCTATGCTCTCAAAATCATACACTCATATTATAGAGAGTTTCCATATTGTAATACGTTCGTTTAATAATCAGAATTTTCGACACTAATGCTTCCGCCTCGCAGGCCATTGCCTTTCCTGTTTTCAAATTTCCGTCATTCCTTTAAGAGTTTTTTTTTTATTCTGTTTAATACTAAATATGACAAAAGAGATAAAACTTCATTTCAGGACAAACTTATGGGCCCATACTAGCCTAACTATAGGGGGTTGTGGTCTTTATTTTTGCTTTTAAAATTTACTACGCTAAAAAACCCATGCATATATAATTTTTGAGCTTTAGAACATTATTTATTATGAGATTACCTGATTATCTGTCTAATACTTGTTAATGCTTCGTATTGCAATTGAATAATTTGGCAAATAACCGAGTCGAAAGTTACCCGAATTAACAGCACTATAACATCAAGTTTACTTTTTGTATAGTAGATTCTCTAGTATATCGTATATCTATGATACGAGTACCTATATGTAGTACTTAGCTTGAATTAGATTTATTTTATGAATGATTCATTATGTGTTTGGTATAACCGTATATATATAGATATATAGAGTTAACTGTGCGCATGTATATATACAAAAGTGTATATATATATATATTTCCCCAAACATATAATATTTTTGTATTCAATTCGTTCATAAAAATGCTCGATAAAAACACTGAACGAACGTGCCTCTGCATAAATATATGCACATTGTACTTCTTAATTTAAAATGTTTGCAATAATTTACAATTTCATGAATATCTTCCAATATTATTGCTTATTTATAAACAGCTTTTTGAACTAAAAGGAAAAATTTATTTGCTCTTACACGGTGGCCGTAAATAAATTCTTGACCATATTCACTCGAAAGTTTAGCGCCTGATTTACATAGCAGTACACGGGGAAATTGGTGAAATTTACTAGACCAGAAAGAAACATGACAGGAACACCCGTGATGGGATGCAAGATATCAAGCGCAGTCTTTTTAAGATATGAAAATTTTCGTTCAACGAAATTATTTGTATTCATTGAATAATGTACCCGAATAAAAGAATTTTGTCAAGGACTTACTGATAAATAAAATGCAACACGAGAAATAGACACAACAGTAACGTTCGGGCCATTCTGAAACTATACTTACTTACTTACTTACTTACTAGCTGGCTTACAACCGGTTGTCGGTTAGGGCCTCTCGCAACATGTTTCTCCAATCGCACCTATTCCGCGCCAACGATCGCCAATCCCGGACTTGGAGTGCTTTAAGATCTCTGGTTGTTGCATCTTTCCATCTTCCGCGTGGCCTGAAACTATAGAAGCTCATATTTATATATGGGGTCCTTCTGAAAATCATCAAAGGTCAAGCTCTGAAAATCCGTTCGTACGGGATACCGTGTGGAGTAGTTCAGCCGGATCATTGCTGGGATTCTTAACATTATCCGGGTCTTAACGGTGTTACAGTAATTTGTTGTGAGTAGGAGTATACCAGGTTTGTAAATATGAAACCAGAATTTTTTGTATCGAAAACACACGTTGATTGTGAAAAAATGATTAAAATCTATTTTATTGGAAGTATTGCCTATCCCTAGCCTTACATTTTGTCCATCTCTCTGACAATTTGTGGATGCCACGCAAAAAAAACTGTTGATTCACATTTTCGGTAAGAAGGGTGCGTGTCGCATCGATGCAAATAAGTAGTAATCGGACGGAGCCAAGTCTGACGAGTAATCCGCATTAGAAAGTATTTCCCAAGTCTATCGTTTCCTTGACCCGTTTTGCTGTGTGTGATGGAGCATCATCATGAAGCAAAATCTTTATGCTTTGTGTTGCCTTTTTTTATATTCTGAACGTTTTTCACACAAAGCTTGATTCAAATTGATCATTTGTTGTCGGTAACGTTCAGCATTAACAGTTTCGCCAGGTCATCCTTCTGAGTCCACCAAACTCAGAGCATTATCTTCCGTTCATAGCGATTTGTCTTTGTAGTTGATGTCGATGGTTCGCCTAAGTTACCTTAGGACCTTTTAACCTTAGGATTCTCGAAATATATCCAATTTTTCATCGCCAGTCACAATTCGATCTTTGACTTGACAATGACTTTCTTTCGTACCTGGCGAGCGGCATTTCGCAAGTGGTTTTTTGGTTTTCTTGCTGTCTCTCATTCTGTTCATTTGGAACCCATTTTCCCATCTTTTGGATCTTTCCCTTGGCTTTCAAACGTATGGAGACGGCTTCTCGTGTCACATTTAATTGATCCGCGAGTTGTTGTTGCGTTCGAGCGTCATTCTCATCCAACAATGCTTGCAATTCGCTGTCTTCAAAATTTTTCGGTGGTCTTCCACGTTCTTCGCTTCTCGCGTCAAAATCGCTACTTTTGAATTTTTTAAATCAGTCAAAGCACTGTGACTTGCGAAAAGTATGCTCACCGTAGGCTTCAACAAGCATTCGATGCGATTCTGTACCAGTTTTCTTCAAATGGTAACAGAAAATCAACATGTTCAACGCTATTAAAAACTATGCTGTTGTATGAAACTTGTATTGTTGTGAGTTGAAAATCAAAGATAAAATGAAGATCAAAACAAGAAGATGACGCTAATGACGCGGTTTGACGGTAACTACATTAACAGCTAGGGCCATCTATGGGTAAATTCCGGTTTCATGTTTACAGACCTGGTATACTCTGAATATTGGTATACTCTGGTATTGAATTTCACGACTTCTTGCTTTACTTTGCCCGGAATCGCTAACTTCCATTTAGGACACTGAACGTACTTATAATATATTTTATCCTCTTCTACCTTGAAATCAGCAAACTGGTTACTGGATAATGTGTCTGCAATGCCCATCTACCCAAATGCCCAGCCTCAAAAGTCTCGGAGCCACAAAAGAGAGAAACGGGCAACATTTTTCTATTGTCAACAACACGGCCAGTCACTTAAGCTCGGTTGCAGAATATTTTCGTTATTGAGCAGACAGTTTTTGACTGAAATATGCTACTACCTTTTCGCGTTCATCATACTGCTGTGTTAGGCCCCATCCCCAATCCGAAGCATCTGTTTGAACCGTGAACACGCGACTAAAATCCAGATTTCCTAGAATTCTACCGTGAATTAACAGAACAGCTTAACTCAATTTTCTCACATTTTGGGAAATTACGTTTTTAGTTTGACTTGCATTCCGATATGTACGGCATTTAAATGTAATTCTAATGTACATATGCGAGGAGATATATATGCGTTCTTTTGTTTTGTTTAATTTTCTGATATAGTAAAAATAGCTAGTTTGCAGACACTTTTTGGAGCGCCCAACAAAAAATCTAAAAGTATGGAAAGATAGATAAATATCTATAGATTTCAAAAACGTATCCTCCGACAAAAAGACCTAACTTTAATTACACTGTTCTGTTATTGCACGGTAGAATTGCTGTCGCCCCCAAAAACGACTTTACCTTCAAAAATGCCTTATCAGCTACGTTATTCCACTAAAATTTCTGAGTTTTCATCAATTTTGTTGACAATTGTGTTCAACACTTATTTTTTAAGTGTTTGGTCGTTTTGTTCATTTGAGTTCATTAAGTGCTTGGGCGGTATAAACCCAGGGACCCGTACAGTAACGCCCATCGTGGGACACGAACCAACGATGATTAAGAGTCTCCTGTTTTACCGACTGAAGTACTGGTCCTGCAAAATTAAAAATTTATCGTTTTTGACTGCAGCTCACAGTTAATTTCCTACCGAACAATGTCATCAAACTGGTGCCAAACACACATTTGGTTTGCAAAATTTAGCTTTTAAACACAGCATAGAATAAAGCCGAGAAATTATGTATTACAACATTGTATGGTCTCACCCTAAAGCTGTGTAGAAATGCGTTTCAGTTTTATGATAGAGAATTCAAAAACTTCCCCCATACAACAGTTAGAAAAGTTAACGCTAAAGAGGGTATACCAACGTAATGTTCTATGCAACATCTCACAAGTTATTCATTTTACTCATCTTTTCCATTGTTTTCCTCGTTCTGCACACCTCCTTACTTCTAAAATGCTAATACCTTGTTTGGTTCTTTTACTCTTGAAAAATTGGTTCAGTCCGCTACAATGTTGGCGATCCGCTTTATATCCGAATGGTTCTATCAACTCTGATCACGTAATAAACCAACAAATTGTTGGGAGAATATGGTGAAATGATTATTTATAGCTTCTTTAGCTTCAGTCAGTATATTTTTCGACATAACAGCTAGAAACTGATAGAATGATACAAAAAGATTTTAAGTAAGTGTTACTATTTATTTGTTGACACCATAGTGGGCCAGACTACTTAGTAAATTGGGCAACATATTATATTAACATATAGAAAATAAATTATAATTTCCGGACACCGTATATTTTTATTAATTATTACTTTTTGAATGTGTTGCATGAAACGTGTCGGGTGACCCGTCGGTCGGCTAGAACAAATAATTGTTTTCAAAAATTATCATACATTGATTCGATTTATTTGTTCAGCTTTGTGGGGTCGTTGAAACTTACCTTGATTATGGAAATTATTTAAATATTGATATATGGAAAGAGGGGAGCCGGGAATCAATTGTGAAACATTCTTATGATAAGAAATGTAGCGCGGGCCGTGTTGAATTGAAAATATTAAAAATTCGATTTCGCCCCCTTAAATCCTGATTTAATGATCAGGATTTTGTGAATTATTGACGTGGGTTATATGCTTTTATTTCTTGTCACCCGACACATGCCAACCAGCAATTTTTAGATAAAAACCAAATTTTAGAAATTTATGATTTGGCCTCAATTTAAGAGAAAGGATATAATTGTTTTAGAAATTCTGAATCTTGAGGGCAATGTAAGTTAACACAAGTTTAGATTATATTAATTAATGCTCCATGGTATACATTGATTGCGTAATTTTATAAACTCCAAATATAGGCACTTCAATTTTTTTTAAATTTAGAAATACTGTAACAGAAACAACATTTCTGAAAAGTCTATACCATGTTTGCCTCGAAAAATGATCCCAAATTGTCGCTGATCACCTATCCTACTGATATTTTTCTCGCAATGTAATCAACAATTTTTTTTATGGTAACATGAAACTTTTCTTGAAACTAATTTAAGATGCAGATAAACCGTTTCACTATATTTAATATTTTTCTCTTAACTGTGAAGAATTGCATAATAGTTTTTTCTTTTAATTAAATCTTGTATCGGTTGGTGAAAACTGAAAACCTTGTGAAAATATAAATATTATTTAATGATCATTTCGATTATTTAATTATTATTTAGTAATGCATTATTGTTGTATTCACATAAATGAATGATGACATAAATGTATGCTATACTGGTTGTATGCATGATTGGCTAAATGTATGATAATATTTAATTTATCTATGAATAAATTATATTAAAGGTCGTCTATACAGCGTATTTGCCAAAATAATTAAGGAGAAGTTAAGGTGTAGTTTTTCAATTATTTTTAAATAAATATAAGCGGATCAATATCGTATTTCTCTTTCAGCCAGACTAATCTCCATTCATCTAAAATTCTTTCATTACAACTTTTCTATTTCACTATTGAAAACGACCCTGGGGTATAGGATTGGTAAATAAATAATAGTGTTCAGTGAATCAATCAAATTTTCTATCATTCAACAACTTTCTTAATACAATTGAATAATCCAATTTTTAATGTTGTAAAATAATTTTGGAATATTTTAAACAATTTGAATTATTCAAATAATGAGAAAAGCCCCGTAAATTTATTCAAAAGTACCGTTGGTTATACCGGAAAGCAATAATTCAAGTATAATACAGTCATATTTAGACTCAAGATTAGACATTATTTCCAAGAATTAAACCAATTGTTATCGATTTTTAAAAACTGGTTATTCTGTTCAAAATTGAACCGGACTGTGCAAATAAAACAACAACGGTTAATTATTCATTAATTTTTATTTTGTCCCCTTCAAAATAATCACCATCGGAGATAATATATGGCAACGTTTTTTCCAATCTTTAAAACATTTTGGGTAGGCCGATTTCGGACTGTCCTTCAGATATAACTTCAATCGTCTCAAATTGTTTTCCACGGAAGCGTCAATTTGAGTTTGGGAAGTAGGAAAAAGTCACACGAGGCCGTATCTCGCGAATATGCTGATATGGCCAGAGAGAGCATCTCCTCAGCAACAGTTTTGCGATGCTCTTTTTGAAGAAAAGTCGGCAGTTATGGCAGAAGCCGCGTTACAACCTGTCGCATGCCCAAAACATCATGTAAAATGCTGTGCGCCGATCCAGTCGATATATCAAACTCGCAAACTATATCTCCTACGGTCACACGACAATTTCTGAGCACAATTTTCTTTACTTTTTCGACGTGTTCAGTGTTTATTGATATTACTGGTCGAGAAGCGTGTGGCAAGTTGTCAACTGATGTACGACCCTCTTTGAACAAATTGTACCACTCAAATGTATGTAATAGAGCACCCCATAGGTTGTCTGCAACATTTTTAATGCATCCGAATAAGAAATTTCGTTGGTAAAACACATATTCAAGCAACGCTCTTTGCTCAACTTTTTTTTCTATTATACAATTCGCAGAACTGACTTGAGGTCAACTTGTTTACAATGCAATATCAAAGAAACTACGTGACAGATTACACTGAAAATTAGTATGTCAACCGCGGTTCGTTTAAATGATACAGTCCGGTTCAGAATTTTGAACAGAAGGTATTTGACAAATCTTTTTTGTTGGTTAACCCTCTTTCGCCTTCAATGGCCGACCACAACGATGAAGAAGAAAACCAGGCGCATCAAACCCCAAAGTAGATAATATGATAGTGAAGTAATTTTTATCGAAAGAAGTGTTCAATAAGCTGTCAATAGGCTTTCAGTCGGTATATGCTGTTAATCCCACAAGCGAACGCATCATCATCATCTGTATTATGCGCCAAAAATGTAGAATTTTTAGCCAACAGTATTGTGAATGAAGAAGTGCAGCTGAGAGCCGGCGTTTGCTCGTGGAAACCTATGGCGACTTCGCTCCACACATAATACATGTGAGATGTGGTTTAAACGTTTTAACAGTGGTCAATTCTATGTAAATGATAGAGAACGTCCAGGGCAGCCGAAGAAGTTCGAAGACGCAGAGTTGGAGGCTTTATTGGATGAAGACAGCACGCAGACTTAAGAGCAGATGGAAGAGTAGTTAAATTTTACACAAAGAGCAATCGGCAAACGTTTGAAAGCTATGGAAAAGATTTTGAAGGCCGCGAAGTGGGTTCCACAAGAACCCAATTAGAGACAGATGATGGAGAGGCGCAAAAACACATGTGAAACTTTGCTCATGCGGTACGAGAGAAAGTTTTTTTTTTGCATTGGATTGTGACTAATGACGAAAAGTGGATATACTACGAGAGCGCCAAACGCAAAACTTCATGGGTTAGTCGAAAGCAGTCATCAACATCAACAACAAAACCATATTGTTTCGGGATGACAGCTGTGCTTTGAATCTGGTGGGACCAAAAGGGTTTAATGTAGAGTGAACTCTTAAAATCTGGCGGAACTGTTAATACGGTACGCTATCAACGAGTTATTGAACCATTCATTGATCGAAAAACTACCATAATGGACCAGAAAACGACAAAATTCACCGTCTCACACAGCGAGACCGGTGACAGATACGTTGAAAGAATTAAATTGGGAAGTCTTATCCCACCCGCCTTATTCACCTGACATTATTAATTGTTTGCACCACTGTCGCATGCTCTCAGAGAGTAGAGCTTCAATACTTATGAAGGACTCGAGAAATGGGTTGATAACTAGTTGGCCTCAATACCGGAACAATTTTTTTTGGAAGGAAATCCACAAGCTACCCGAAAGATAGCTATGCCGGCGGCCAATACATCGAATAAAAAATGTTAAACGCACCACATAAAAAAAACCACAGAAATTAAGTTCTACTTAAGAAGCAGTTGCAACCAAATAACCAAGTGAGATGCAAACAATTGCCGTAAAAACTGAAGTGAAGAAGCTGTATGATACGATTCGCTCCAAAGATAATTGATTCATAATTATGGACGATGAAACTTATGTTAAATTGAATTATAAGTCGCTGCCATTAAGGGGCTACACCACTGTGACCGCTGAAAATTTGGGTGATTTTCGGGAATTTTTTGAAAGAAAAGTACTCAATGAAATGTTTCAGGAAATTGAGAACATATATATTTGATCTTCATTACATAATTTTTTCATAAAAAAATATTCACATCCAAGCGACTTATGAGCTGCTTTCGGAAG
>JANTOP010005129.1:0-17127 GCA_027564815.1 Symmerus nobilis
AAACTATGGATAAGTCTAAAAAAAATAGAGGGTGGCGTGGTCCATAGGGTGAACTTCATTTTTTTGAACCACCCTAGAATATATGTATTAGAGTGGAGAGGAATTAGATACAATATTTTGCGAAGAAGAACATTGAAAATATTTATGATATATTGTTATTGGTTTCATAACTAGAAACACTGTAACACCAGTACCGAGATTTAGTGCTTATGCGACTGGTTTGGTCCCTAATCAGTCTCTTAACCACCATGATAAAAACGATTTACATTTACTTCATTTATGATATAAAAACAAATTAAAATCAGCTTCTTATTAAAATAACGAAGATGCTTTTAAGTGAATCAGAGAGAACCTAAAATTTAAAAGCTCACTCAGGTGAATTCTCTGAAGAGATCAGTCACTTATGCTACTAAATCCCGATACAGAAAAAAGAGAACATAGCGGTTGGCACTGAATATGTATCCTTTTATTTGCTGGCCCAAAAAAAGGGGGTGAACGATTAGACGAATTATGGCTTAAAGACAATCAGCCTTTTTACATAGCTTTTATGTCGCTGTAGAGAATGTAGCTGCAAATACTACGCTTTCAATGATCATCGAACACAGTACGAATGGCTGAAAACCGATAAGTTTGGGGCTTTCAGAGATATTTGGCTAATAATTTAAGAGAATTTGAAGATAACTAACAAACCATCAGAAAATAAAAAAATATAACAGCAGATGAGCAACTAGTTGCAACTACAGGTCGTTATAATTTTCGACAATATATACCTTCAAAACCAGGGAATTAAAATATTTTGGGTTGTAAGATGCAAAAATTCGTATCCATTGAACGGAGAAATTTGTTTTGGATGCCAGCCGGATCTACCAGCTGAATTGGCAGCACATAAGTCAGCGGATAAGAAGATTCACCTAAAAAATAGAGAAGTTGGTTCACCAGGCCTTTGTTTTGATGGATGGTCACTTGACTTTGGTGAGTTATATTCCGAAAAAAAATGTGTTGTTGTTATCAACTCTTCATAATAACGACGAAATTGATGAAACTTCCAGGAAGCCAAATATTATTTCGGACTACAACTCGGCCAAAAGAGGTGTAGATGCGATGGATAAGTTGGCCAAGACATATACGTATCACTTGTACATGGCCAACGGTGTTATTCTTCAACGCGTTAGCTATTTCTGTATTCAATATCTAAAAAATGGGTCGTCCAAGTTTATATGTACAAAGGAAGAGGATCACATGGATATTATTTCTTGAAACACTCGTAAAGCAGCTAGTACATTTGTGGTAACCCTGCTACACTAAGCCCACAATAGAATGTGCCGTTACGGTACTCGAATAGTTATTAGAAAATAATAATTATAAAATTTAGAATTGTAATGACCAATTCGAGTTAGACGAGTCAACCGATCGGTTACACCAAACCAACGCGGTCGAATTAAACCAAATTAAATTAAATTAAATTGTGCTCACAAGGTGAGCGTTTCCACCAGGATATCGCAGCAATGGAAAAGCGTTATGAAGGCTTTTGGGACGAAGGCATGATATGATCAATATTTTTGCATTGCATTTTGTATAAAACCAATTTGGGGTAACTTTGTATATTTAACTCGTGGTTAAGATCGACTTGCAATGCCGCATTGCAAATATTGCATGCTATGTCCACAGTAAAAAAATTACGTAAGTGCAAATTTTATTTTACAATATGTAGTTCTTTTCCACAATTTTCTCAAATCAATCTAATTTTCAAAAACAATACTTGTCGGGAGCTTAATTAATATAAATATTTTTGAAATTTATTCCTTAAAATATTGTAGTCACGTAGCGGGATTAGATAGGACAGAGTTCTGACGAAAATGTTTTAGCTCGTACATTATTAATATTTCATAATTTGCTCGGATTTTATTGTAATAACTAATAGATAAATATCATTAAAAAAACACATATTCAGTAATCTATTTATTTATAATATTTAATTATTATGGTACAATCCTCGAAATTATGTATCATACAGCAATCGAACAATATACATAGATTGTCGTAATTTTGAATTCATCTCCGTTTTAGAAAATTTTCATTATTTTCATAATTGTTTAGCAATTAGATGTCATCACACTAACTTTGTCAAATAAACTTGTTTTTAGTAGCTTACTTTATATTTTTTGGGGTGCTAAACACGAATCTGAAGTTGTCCAATAACATTTTTTCGGCAAATATGAGAAATCGTTAAAAAATCATAAAAAATGTTGGTTTTTGGCTTAAAACTTCCAAATGTTATTTTACGGCTTATTACGTGCAAAGGCTTTTTACGACAAAATGACCCAACACTAAAATAGAGACCAGAATATTACCTACAATTCATCGGATAAAAATACTTTTTACAGCTTTTCCCATAAAACTAAAAGTAAGTATTTCAATGTAAGCATTTGTAACATACCTGCTTATTATTATCAGTAGAAATCGGTTATAACGACATCGGTTATAACGACATATCGGTTTTAGCGACCTAAATTGAAAGTCCCGTTCAGCTTTCATACTTGCTAGAACAAATTCTTATCGGGTATAACGACATCGGTTATAGCGACAATTCGGCTATAGCGTCGCAATTTTTATAAAACTACAAAAAAATATCGGTTATAACGACCACATCTACAAAATATGTACAAATTGAATTTTGTTTTTCGGTGTAATTATGCGTAGACAAAATTACAACGAAATATTTTTGTGTTTTGTTTATGTTATATGGTTATGTGCAATTCGTCAGATGACTCTGTAATCGGTATTAAGTCGAACGAATTTTTAATATAGAGGAAACGGCAAACATAATTTTGAGGCTGGATTCTGGTGAATCTAACAAAAATTTGGCTAAGGAACTGTTTCTCATTCCACCACATGACGATAATAAAAGATAAGTTAAAAATAAAGCAAGCATTTGAACAATCCAAATTTAAAACCAAGAAAGTAAGAGGAAGTAAGTGTGATGAAGTGGAAAATGCTTTGCTGAAATGGTTTAAACTGCAACGCAATTTGAATATTCCAATAAGTGGACCCATCCTGCAACCAAAAGCAAATCATTTTGCAAATTTGATGGGAAACGATGTAATGAATGAATATAATGTAGTTCAAATTTCGTTATGCTGATAAAAATAAATTCAGTTTTCATATATTTTCACATTTTCACGTATCTTTCAAGCGGTAGATATAATATCCGATATAACGACCTACTGGATATAACGACGAAATTATTCGATCCCTTGAAGGTCGTTATATTTACACTTATATTTTATTATTATTATATAGGCATAAATTTGGATATATAGGCATAATAAGGGATTGTATTTAGTCACTTGCTAAAAATGAGACGGTTTTTTGCGAACTTTTTGTGATTTTACTAATCAAGCGATCAATATGACGATTTGAGGGTTTAGTTATTATATGTACTTACCTTGAGATGCAAAAAAAAACGTTTTTTATTTTGATTTTTATTACAAAATGTGCCTCCAAGTAGTATGCGGAAAGCGAATTGATGAGTATAGCATAATCTACATGAGTATAGCAACTGAAGTACACAAGATATTAAGAAATACTAAATTTTGCAAATTTGGCAGAACTTTGAGAAAAAAGCCGACAAAAACTCGGCCTTAATTTGTGTATAAAAGTCGTAATTGTTTATCGATCTCCAAAATCGTGTAGTAAACAATCTATCTAGAAATTTCATCAGTCGATCATCACAGGTCAAATCATTTCAGTCGATCAGGTAAAAATTACTCGAGTACTACTGTAGCCATGTTTGAAAACGTGGTTTTGAGATAATCGTTTTTAAGTTCATAGTTCATTGTTTTTCCATAAATAAAATTATTGTTTTTTCACCGGTTTTTCAACGCCCCTTTGCACTGAATCCATATGTCGTATAAAATGATAAAAATATGAATTGTTAGGTCATTTTTTCGTCTCTGTGTTGGGCCATTTAGGCCCCTCTATGCCTCCCACACTCCAATTGGTGCATCTAGATCGATCTTGTCGCTTTGTTTTCGAGAGGTTATGGAGACTATCATTAGTAATTCTAAATGAGGATAAAATGATTCAACTATTAGCATTTAAATTATTCCATTTGATACAATTTAATGAATTAAAACATAAAACTAGAAAGTAATTGATTTTATGAGTGCGTGTTTTCAATATAGTTTCATCCCAATGTGACAAATATCACAAATCACAGAAAAGCGCTATAGTAACAGTGCACGGAAGAATCGTCAGACATGGAATCCATTAGCTAGAGATCATATTTTATCTGGCATAATATATTACTCAACAAAATATATATTTCGATATTTTATAAATTGAACGATTGACTCTCTTTCCTTATTTATAAACACTACGTTAGACCTCTTTGTTGAATTTATAAAACGTTGATGTAACGGAGTTTGTTTGATTTGGTCCATGTGTAAATAACGGATATTGATTATTTCAATATAATAACGATCCGTCCTAATATACTTGTACCTACATACTTAAATAAACATTTATTAGTAGTTATATTATCCATATTAAATTTACTGTTAAATAATATTTTTTTACGCAAGCACATGTGTACACTGTACACAATTTTGTGTAGAACACTATTTTTATATTGAAAAAAATATTGTTTCGAATCCTGAAACATATTACCCATTGCTATAAATATTATGCCGTTCGAATGTAAAAACATCTATCTCTACAGCCACATACTTATTGGATGCTGTACCATTTTGGATAATATCCCCTGCTTGTGTAAGCCATATGATTTTTTTTCCTCATGTCGTCGGAAAAGTATTTTCTTCGGTTAGGCATTGAGATTCGACCCAAAGGCAGAGCGAAAAAAAAAATCGGGAGAAAAAAATATGTTTTTTTTGACGAAATAAAATTTTAAACATTAGTAAGCACGATAAATCGGATTATTCTGTGTATTTTGAGAACATCATCATCTAAAAACATCATCAAGCATAGATATATATTTTAACGGTTGAAGAAAGAAACATATACGAATCAATTCGTTTGGCTGTAGCCATTTTTAGACCCCTTCTCGATCACCGATCTCCTAACTATTACAATATGCATCCTTAGTGCATTCTAAGTTTACTTCTCAGTTAGTTAAGATCATTTTAGTGATTGATCTTCATTTCTCGTTTCGGGTGTGATTTATTTAGTCATATACTAATAATGCGAAAATTCGCCAATTAATTAGATAAAAGGAAAGTAAATAATACTAATATTGATTATAAATTATCTATTCTTGGGGATTACGCTAAAAAAGAAAGTGCTCACTTTTTATTTGCCGGAATTCCTATGTCAATTAAATCAACAGTGATTGTTTGTTATTGGTGATTAATCAATATACTTAATTATTTACTTATTTTTACATCCTAAAATTTAACTAATTACGTAGGTGTGAATATATCGAGAAAGGCGTGTCCTTTTACTCATTAACATTTTTGAAATTCTATTTATATATTCGAGAAAAATTTTTCTCCTCGCCATTGGATTATATCAAATAGCATCATATGATTGAATAATAATTTTCACAAGAAAATTTTCACTCTCATATATGGACATTTATAGTTTTCCAAAAGGAAGGTAAATAATACTTTGAGCAAATTAAAAAAAAAATTTTAATTAATGTAATATTGAAATCCATGAAAGGAATGATATCAAATAAACATACCGTAAAATTAAGAACAATTTCATTTCAAAATACAATAACTAAAAATAATTACCGTTTTGAAAGCGCTAAACTTTGGGTTGAATTAGATAAATATTCGCAGAGCATCTCAAATTACATATATTAAACAATGTATATAAAAATGCCTAATAATTGAGTTTTATTAAAGCATGATAATTGGTGTTTCTTGACACATAAATAAATCCTTTAGGATAAAATCGCCAGTGTCATAAGGATAGTAAAATATTGTCTTACAAACAATTCAATTTATGATGAAAATATGTTCAACACATGTTCTTCGTTCCTTTAAATTTTTTTGGAACCATTAAATGAATCCCTATTTAAAAACCAATATTGAAAAATGTAATTGCTTAGTTCGGTTTATTTTTAAAAGAGAATTCAAATATAACGTGAATTTTTACAATAAGGAACAGTATCTGCTTTCATCAGCCTCTTCTTGTGTGATTAAAAAATATCGATTATGTTAAACGATCACATTGATGGAAAAACTATGGAAAAATGATTGAGGTAAAAAAGCGTCGAATAAAAGAAAAACTCATAAAGAATCTGAAATTATTTTTCTTTGATTTTTTACCTATTCTTTTGGCTCAATTTTGTTCTTCTAATTTTTTTTCCTTTTCTTACAAGTTAATTGTAACATAATGCCCTGGCCAGAGGAAAAATGGTGATGCGGCGATGAGCAGATGTATCATATAGAATTAAAGTACGTAAATATATTATAGTACAATGACTTCATCATTAGAGGCGTCCATAGTAATAGTGGTGATATTATACGATCAAGTGCCAGAAATAACTTTTCCCGAAATAGCCCATACCAGAAGCCTCGAAATTTCTTCTCTTCATATATTTTTTCCCCGTTGAAATGTATTAGTATTATAGATTTATATAGAATCATCAGTTTTTTAGAGAACGTCTCCAATTCGTTATATTGGCTGTAATGTTGAAATAGAGGAAATTCTGTATAGAGTATTTTGGGATTGTGGCTGATTAATATACGTAAAGAAATGATCATTATGGTACATTTATGTATTATGTATTAAGTATTAAACATTTGGAACAATTGTAACTTAAAACCGTATTTTATAGTACATATACTAGAGAATTATACGAGTATATGAACGATAAATTCGAGGAAAAACCTGAATAATAGATGATTACATAATCGTTAATAAATTTTTAATTGCATAAAATTGTTGGAAAATCGTTTTCTACTTCGGATGTACTACTGTATATTTATTAATGGATCTTAAATATTTAAACAATCTTTTATTGAATATACTGACATCTAAGTATATTTTAGTACACCTAAAAAGTGATTCTAACCAACATCTAAAATAGAGAAAATATAGTCGTGTGAACGAAATTTGTAATCCAAAATTGAATTAAATGATGTCGCATATGGTTATTCAGGCATTCGTAGTTCTTACCTCCTATAATATAAAAATATTACAGCAACACAAAAGTTAAGTGATAACTTAGCCCTATATGCATTTTAAAAATACACTATAAAGTATAAAATATTAAAAAAAAATTAGAACAGAAGGCCCATAACAAACAGTATTTCAAAAATGCCATAAACTTAGTCCCACTTAAGTACAACTTCGTCTCCGTAAATTATCATTAGTCATATGAAGATTTATGATAGATAAATTTCATCATGAAGTCTAATGATAGCAGGAACAAAAACGAGCGTTGTAATCCTCCTTTTAAACACATACTATTAAACCATTAAACTACCATATATTTTGTTACGTTACAATATAAGCAGAAATCGGTATCTGTTGGTCGTCAAACCCATCCATATGAAACTGTCTGTTAATATTTTCCATATCCTGAGAATGTTAAAAGAATAATTGGATCTCGTTTGAACGACCCTTGCTATGTCGATGACATACGATGACCTGGGCAACGTAAGATACATTGATAATTGGATAGAAAATACACCGATTTGTATAAATACACCAATTTGAAAGGGCAAGTATAGACTAAAAATTATCGCCGGTAGGAATTCTTCATGAAGCGTAGATAGAACATCCGGTTTAGTAGTTCGCGGCAAGCAAATATTCGAAATCGACAGTTTCCAATATTTTGGAATCTATATGATGGTTTCGGTTGGGAAAGTTGGAGAGAGATTTAGAGAGTTCGGAATCCATTGAATTCCGAATATGGAGTGTTCGGTAACAAATGGGTGAGGTCAATTTTCAAAATATTCTACTCAATAATTGTATAAGAGAGGATAAATAGTGGAAAACTGGCATTGAAAGTCAAATTGGATTGAGATTTTATGATTTTATTGGATTTATAATTGGCGGAATATTGATGTTGTAAGAAGATCTGTCGTGGATATAGTGAGGGTGGCGTTAGAGTTGAACTCACGGGAAATCAGCAAAGTCGAAAACCAAAACCGCTCGTCGGTAAGGAAGAAGGAGTACGGAGAAAGTAGCAGAATAAAGTGAAGGCTTTGAAGCGGAATTGGCTTTCATTTGTTGATTCCCTCCACTCCCATATTAGGAATAAAAAACGAGATGATGATAATGATGACTATCACTTTTACTTCAACGAAGTTATTCCGGAAGCTATTCTTTATTTCCGAACGCAAATTTCAAACTTTTTCCATAATTATCCTATCGTTTAGCAAATACATTATAATATTGGGTCTATATCTTAAAAACCGGAATTTTTTAGGAAATTTGAGCGTTTATTAAAGAAAATCTATTGAAATTCTATTATTCAAAACATTGTCCATCGGAAGTTACAACATTTCTGGCAATTGCCATATTTCTGGCAATTTGTGGATGCCATTCCAAAAAACTGGCCATCTTTTGAATAAAGGAACGAACGAAGAAGAAGAAACCAATTTTTGATGCCTTGGACTGAAGTGAAGCGTATTCCGGAAAGTGCATTCTGCATCGACCGAAACAAATCGTAGTGAGAAGGCGCTAAGTCTGAACTATATGGCAGGTTGGGCAGAACTTCCCATCCGCTATTTTCTAAATAGTTTTTAACGGGTTGAGCAACATGTGGCCGAGCATTGTCATGATGGAAAATAAATGTCTCGTGCTTGGGCTCCCATTCTGGCCGTTTTTCGTTCAATGCTCTCTTTTAACGAATCAGTTGTTGTCGGTACAGATCTCCAGTAATGGTTTCACCCGGTTTCCCGGCACCCAATTTCTTTGCTTTTGGATGAATCCCAATGGCGCTTGGAAATGGCTGCTTGAGTCGCCTCCAATGATTCCGCAAGTTCTTCTTGTATTTGACACGAGTTTTGATCGAGTAACGCTTCCAATTCTTCATCTTCAAACTTTTTAGGCTGTCTAGGCCGCTCTTTGTCTTTAATGACAAAATCGTCCCTTTTTGAAACGCTGAAACCACTCGCAACACTGTGTTTTCGCAAGAGCACGAGCAAACAATGACTTTCAGCTGCAGTTTTATTGGCAAAAAAATAACTCAGCAAAACTTCCCGCAAATGCTGTTTTTTCCGCCAATTTTCAAAATTTTCCATGATTGAAAACAATATGATGCGCACAAGCAAATCAAACACTGTTGACTGATTTTGACAGTTTATGAATAGAGCTTCAAAATGACATGTATGTCAATGATTTGCTACAGCACATACACAAGCGTTGACACCTGGTTTCAAATTCCGGTTTTTAAGTTATAGACCCTATATACATAATTAGACAATGTAATTTATGGTATAGCAATTCTAGGCGAAATCAATCAAATCATTATTTCCTACCGTTTACTCTAACACCTTTTGGTTATGATCAAACTTTCAGGATTTGTTTAGCTTAGATAGCAAATTCAATTTGAATTTTATTATCGGACCGCAACTTCAATTTTGAGATCAATTTTTCTTCCAAATTCTTGAGATTACCTAATTCTGTAAGCTGCAGGTCAAAAGTAGAATCACTATTTTTAGCATATGCAACATGAAAAGATTGTGCATCCTACATATATGCAAAATTTCACTTTTGTAACTGGGATTGGAATTGGAATGGGCTGTGCTTTGTATTGGCGCCAGCCGTAAAATGAAAAGTAGTTAAAAACTATTGGGTGTACAAATAAGTTTTGAGGGATTTACAAAAGATGGCGTAACTAGTATTAAATTACATCGGACCATCTTGTAACTAATATATTCATAATGCGTTATCATCACCCCCTAATAATCAGTATGTGTCATTTCGCTGAAATGTAAACAACTTACTTCCTTTGAGCTCTAACCATACCAAAATTTGTGCCAACAAAACACAATTTGGAACGTTACCAACAACAATTGAAGCAATTGAAGCAAGCATGGAAGCTCAAACGCCCCCAATATGCCAGCCAAAAAAACATGGAAAAAGTTATCTTTTAGCACGATAACGCTCGTCCACACGCTGAAAAATCGTCAAGGAAACATTGGAGGCGCTTCAATGGGCTGTCCTACCCCACCCGCTGTATTCACCAGACATTGCTCCTTCCGACTACCACTTGTCCTGGTCGATGACACATGGCCTGGCCAAGCAGCACTTCAGTGCTTACGAATAAGCCAAAAATTGTACGAAGATAGATCCAGCATGACTTTCAGACAGCTCTTCAATGTCGAATTAAGCATTTTCGTCCGCTGCCATCGGAAGGCTGTTACGGCCTTAAATTGTTACGTCCACTAGATATTCATAAATAAGGGCTTTAAAGTGAAATCCCAATTTCTCTTGAGCCCAAATTTCAACACATGGGAACCATTTATTTTTGAATTTAGGAAATGAAAGGGCAGCGATTGCAGAATTATCCCCTTGAGAAGTGTTGATGAGGAAGTGGATTAATAGAATTTACACCGTTTCTATAAATTCCGCCATGGCGACAACTTTTATGAAAAAAAATCGCTAAAAGAAACCAAAGTATGGCCAGTCGTAAGGTATCGTAAGGAAGGACAATTTACACGATTTCTGATGTTTGTGGAGAGTGTAGAGTTGATTTAATGGGTAGAAGATAGAAAATAAGAACTATATTACCGTTTTTCTAAGACTTAGGGCAGTGCCCAAAATTGCCACCTATAGCTACGAAAAACAGTTTACATATTCATGATGGGGGGAAATTCGTGTGTTCACAGGGGAAAATACAAATTCGCGAATACGAATACCCGTACCTGCAATTCGCGAACCGTATTCGTATTGGAATATATTCGTACCTGCAAATATGAATATATTCGTATTCGTAAATCCAAATACAAATAGATTCCTATTTGTATTCGTAGAAAATCATTTGTGTGAATATATTCGTATTTACGAATACGAATATATGCCCAACTTTAATGAGATCTTAGTATTGCTTGAGAATATTTTATTCATTAAATCCAATATTACTCTGTTTATAGCCGGATGACCGTAATTCTGATTATTCATAATCATAATTCATAAGGCCAAGATGGGCTATATAATAATTTAGCTCCTCTGGCGACTTTATGTTAAAATTGGAAACATATAAGCAATATACATATACTGTCCTGAACATTGTCAATTTCATTATTGGAATTAAATTTACCAAAAACCTACATCAATAATTGTATACTGGGCCTAAACTTGAGTATACCTAAATATTTCATTTCAATACAATTTATTAAAAATACTCAAATCTATTATATCAAGTTACAGATCTGAACAATCAAATAAAGAAAACATAGTGTTCTCAATCTCACTGATCTGACTATATACATATATAATGTGGTCATTATTCCACAAAAACTATGCAAAGAGAAGGGTATGGATATTGCGGTTATTTGGAAATAATATGCATATAACATATATTATAACATAATGACTATGCATGAGTATTTGTGAAATCCAATTACAGTTCCTATTTATTTAGCTAGAGTAATCCAAATTCATCTTGTTCCTTGATATTCGTGAGTTGTTAGGGTTAAACGATGGCCTTCAGGTTGTACTGGAAGGTCATTAAATATAATTGCAGTCAAAAATGCTGTAAAATATAAGTTTAAATCGGCGATGGGTAAAATCGGATCTAACTAGTAGGGTAAAACTAAGATAAATCATCATGCACTTTATTTTATTACAGAAAATGTCATTAGTCAAATGCAAACACAAGATAAAACGTTTTGCAACTGAAATCTCTTTTGTTTAAACTCCCTTTACAAGAGTGCAATATGAACGAAAAAATCACATATTTTAAACATGTGACAACTATTATTCATCTCATAAAAGAATCAGACAAATTTGCTCAACGGGATTATACTTTCTTTACTCCAAAAATATTTTATCCACATATGATATAATATTTTTCATACATATTTTATGTAATCATTTACTAGATTATATTTAACTATTAGTGCTACATCGATGTTGCTCTCGATTTGGATATTCAAATATAATATAACAGAAAAATTTAACTTTAACATCAAATTGGCAGTTTTTATATTTAGATGTAGGTTTAAAATCGTATTACTATAGTATATATATAGTATAGTATGTATATATACAGTGCAATGTGTTATTCAACTGAACTACATATTTCATTACATGCCTTTAAGTCAAAATGTTCTCGATGTTAAATTTCTTTCCAAGATTATTCAAATTTTAATAATAACAGCAATTTTAATTTTATTTCGGAGTAAAATTAATTTCAAAACGAATACAAACATATATGAAACTGTGGATTAATTTGTACAAATTAAAATGAAAGCTAGACAATTAAAACGAGACTGGTACAATAGCATATTTTGAGTAAATTGAGAAGAATATATTGAAAATATATTCTAGTTTGCCAGAGATTTATCTTTTAAAATTAAAATTGATTAATTTTGTGAAATTTTAAAATGTAATAGTGGATTTATTTCATAATTAGTATAATAACATATCCTGTTTTAATTTCCAACCAAAAACCACCATCATGATTATTTATAATTGATTTAGCTGTACAAATTTTGTTCATACTATGTTTTTGAAAACATTAAGAGAATTCGAGTCCAGCAGAGATTTTTTAAAATTTGCATTTAAGTTTATTTAGTCGGAAGTATATATTGTCGGTGGAGCGGTATTTCAATGTATAAGTGGTACATTATTGCAATGGAGCGTGCAAATAGTCCGTACTGCATTCCCTCTCAATTTAGAAGGTATTATTAAATTAACAACAAGGCATCGCTAAATCCGTCATTATACATGTTTTTGACCAAATTATCACATATGGTTAAGGAGTTTTTATTTTTCTATAATTAATCAATAGTCATTTATCGATGAAAATGTCGTAATCCACTTTCATTCCAAAATGTTCAATTGAGTTATCTATCTACAGCTTCACTCATGCTCCTACAATTTTAAATTTAGGTTCGCCAAGGATTGCTAATGAATGTTCCGTGCTTCCTTGCATTCGATAGTAATTTTAAGTATATATGGAATGTAAAGAAGTATGGAGCGTTTAGGCTTAGTCACCGTATAAATCAATCAATTAAATATATGTGTCTAAATGGAATTGTAATGTAATGCTAATAAATTTAAGATATACTTATATTATATATTTATATACTTTTCATTTATTGAAATTTTTTTCATTAATATATTAACTTTTTTCTGCCTGTTTATTTGGCCCATGTAATGTCTTAATGTTCAAAAATTGTTCGGTAATTAAGGTAATTTCGAAAGTTATATCCGTTGTTAGCCCAACTCTTAAAAGCATGCAAAATTCACCTGACTCTAGGTGTAGACATTTAACTTTAAATTTCCCGAATGTAAATTAATAAAATAGCTTCTCTGAATTTAACCAACTTGTTTGTTAAACTTTTAAACAATGTTAATAAATTCTTATTTTATTTCATACAAACGAGGTTCCTGCAATAGCAAAATTAAGATTCATTGGTCCAATGTTACAGAGGTTACTGTTTGAATGAGATTCAGTGTTCGACTGGAGAAATTTTTTGCAATATTAAACTTATGAATAAGGCTGATCGTCCATTGGATGCGTATTCGTCCGACTAACTTACCCTACGTCTATACTTTCAATAAAAAATTGCATCACAAATTGAATTCCATATATTTAATTGTCACAGTATGGCTACGGGTGGAGAACACAATGAAGCAATTTGTGAAGCAATTTATGGATCAATTTGTCTATTTTTCATATAAATAAAAATTACTTATCATTAAAATTGAACAGTGTGGGTTCATACAGGTCATCGGTAGAATTTCCCGATTTCTTTTTAGCATTTTTTTCTCCTCCAAGGAGTACGTCGTCCGCAAATGTTTATATTTTTTTTTTAATCCGCAATAGTATTTATTCCGTGGCCTTGTCCTGATAATCTGTTTCTAGATCGGTCCTTTTATAAATCGATTCATAAATCGATTATAAACATTCCTTTTATCTCGATAAATATTGTAGTTTCCATTTATTCAGTTTAGAATCCCTAATTTGTTTTTTTTTTTACCAAAATTAGAAACGTAAATAAATAAAAAAATTAATGATATTAATAAACGTCAAATTTATTGAAACAGAAATTGCTTCGTAGATGGAATTCAATAATTGCTTTCCATTTAAAATTGCATCAACTGTCATACTTTTAGCATACATACAAGCAATTTCGTAGTCTCCACATGCAATTTCTATTCAATAATTTATGGAAAGCAATTTTTTATTGAAAGTATAGACGTAGGGTTAGAAGCAACAAATTTATTTTTCTCTTTTCGCCAGACTAATTTACTTTATCTTACCATATCCTTTTATTTTGAGCCGGATATTTGACTCGATATAAAATTATAAATAACACTTTGACAAAGCAATCGTACCAAGTCGTCCGACAAAATCCTATTCAAATGGGATCCAAGTCACTAGTCGGATGAAATCGTGCGACTTGAATCGTATGTATTGGACGTAGTATATGCATTTCGCATGTAAAGGGATTGGTCGCATGTTAGTCGGACGAATACGCATCCAATGGACGACCAGTCTAAGAGTTTCTATTGCACATTATGTAGAAACTCTGAATAATTGATCAAAGCTCAAGTCAACGATGCGTTTCCGTATTGCTTATATCGAAATGTTGGTTGGACAGAATTTTTAATTTATTTCAGGTAATTAATTATATTGAAAATGGTTGTATGGTTGGTTGTATTATATGGTTGTATGGCTGTTATATTTAACTAGCAAAAATTATTACTTGACTACATAAAATTACGATATATAATTACTTTGTCAAAAATAAGTTCCCTTGAAATACAAAATTTTTTTAATAATATGTACGTTTTTTCCACTGATACCTTAATCACCTTAATTAGGGGGTATTTTTCGATGCAATACATATTATTAGCCAAGACTGAGCTTATTCGGATTTAGAGAGTTTTCAGGTGAAATTGAATGTACATTGTACAACCTTAAGACGGGGACATACCCAATTGACATTGGTTTGTACCCGAATTGCTCACGAACTGTTCCTACTATTCGAGTGCTGTTCGCGATCTCATCGTCCACATCAATACAACTTTCCATTTTTCCGAGCAGCTCATGAACACAGCAGATGTAGTTCGCCTATCCTATAGTTCGCTTAGTAATAACCAGAAATAAAAATTCAATGCTGATGACAAAAGCTTAATTATAGCAAATGCAGGCCTTATGTATTATATAAAAACGAAGTATACTAAAAGAAACACACCCCATAGTACCGAAAAATTAATTCCCAATAATTATTTCGAAGTCAAAAATAGGACGTCCACGTCAACTACGTTTGACACATGATCGCGAACAATTTATCACTACAATAGTGAACCACTGCTTGCAAAAACTCAAGTTGACCACGTTCATGTTTTGGTTTTGAGTTGATCGTGAACAGTTCGCGAAGTTGGTGTATACGCGGCTTATTGTATGAATACATATTTTGTAACAAGTTATCCAATATCTAAAAGACAACTGTTTTTTTACCAATAGAATTCTGAGCTCTTAGTACAAATTATTATTATGCAAGATAATTTCTCGGTATTCAAATTAGCTGGTTAATTAATAAAGCCAGTCCCACCTGATACCATGTGAGAAATTAAGAATTCACCGAAATATTTATTAAGAACTTCTTTATTTTATTAACAAAAATGAAGAAATTAAAAGTTCTATAGTCATCTCTAATCTTGTTCAATAGCAATTGATATTATCAAAGAAAGTCTTTAATTTCTGAACAGCTGGTCAAAGATTTTAACAGTTTATCAACTTAAGATAGATAACTTAAAATAAATTTTTAAGTTAAAGATAGATTAGACGTCTAGACAGAAAAAGTGAGCTCAACGAAGGCATTAGTAACTGCTGAATCGATTAATTTACACTAACCGGTCGATTAAAAAAAAAAACAACACTTCATCGACCAGAGAAGGGCATTTTGTTCAGCGATTTCAGGCAAAATTGTTTGCTTATTCGTATGTTAAAATTTACATCCAGTACTCACGATAAAATTTTGAATGACAGAAAAGCTTCTTATTATCTTCTCTATGTTGAATATAAATGCTTTCATAGATTTTTTGGCAAAGATTAAAATAATTATTAAAATAATTATTGTCAGGGTGTAGAATATCGAGAATATTTGTTAGAAATAAATACTTGCCAACCTCGTAGCTAAAGTTATATTTAACATAAAGTATTGCTGTCAACTCTGTTACTTTACTGCTCGCTGTAATATAGAGCCTTCATATGGTTCACAAAGTGTTATACGGTCAATGTCTTACATAATTTCTTATAGTTATTAAATTGTTTAGTTATACATCTAATAATTTTTAGGTTTCTGAAACGATTTTTTTCAGGTTTAGACATTCGCCCAATACAGAAATTTCGCTGTAAAAGTATCGTTCTCGCTGGATTGAAATAAACGGAAAATGGTATTTCAACTATGGATTTTTGGCGACTAAAAAGGAACAAATATTCAACGGAATTATTAAAATTCAATGAATTAAACTAAACTTACAATATACTATGTATATCTATCCACCACCATCCATAACTCGAAAAAAATGGTTATCATACATTATAAGGTAATTCTAATTAGCATCTAGATACAATTACGGTTGTAGTTTAGATGCATGTACGAATATAGAATATAGTTTTAATGGAGCGATTTGTAGCAGTAACAAAAATAATTAGCGAAATTTTGAAGTCATTAATTTGAAACACTGTACAAAATAAATTAAGTATACTTTTAGGGATCAAAATCAATTATCAAATAAGTTATTGAATTCTAAACTAACTTCCACATAATGTTCTTCTTTTTTACACATTTTAGTTCTTTTAGTAGTTCTTATATTGGGTGTACAACTTAAAAACAGGAATTTTTTAGCGAAATTTAATGCTTTATTGTGGAAAAATGTTACAATCTATTTTATTCGAAGTATTGTCCATCGGCAGCTACAACATTTCCCCACCTTTCAGGCAATTTATGAATTCCATCCCAA
>JANTOP010005140.1:0-17124 GCA_027564815.1 Symmerus nobilis
TCCAAGCGAACAAACAGATTCGATTAATTCAACAGTCGATGTGCGTACATCGGTAAGCCAACTCGTTTGGTTCTCTGGTACATAGTATGACGTCACCTTGGGGCGCTTTCGATTTCAAAAATTTAGATACTTCCCAGCGACGGTCTAGATTTTATGTTTGGGGTAGGTTGGAGGTAGGGATTTGATTTCTATCGTTTCTTAATTTACTAATTAAAACTTATAACATTAAATAGAACTAACAACTTGATATATCCTCATATGTCTTAAAAAGTAGATGTATCAAAATAGCTAGTAGGCATATACGTTTTATTACCTCACACCACCACTAATTATTTAATATTTCTATTTTATTGTATTTCAATATGATCCGATGTCTTATTGGGATGATAAAGAAAATTTTATAATCTCATTCTAGGAAATTTGTAAGACAAATTTCCCGTATTCAAAACTTCAACGAATGAAAACATGTTTTAAAAGAAATGCTTAATGTTTTTTGCACACCAAAATGTTCTTACAGATCGAAATATGAATATTTTATATGTCTTTACATTTTCTTCAAGAAATATGAGAAGATTTTCCCAAATAAAAAAAATCCCACTTAACCCGATACTGCTTAATTGGTCGGCAACATTAACATCTGTCACTAATTAGATATTCATCTTAAAAATTAGAAACACCAAAAAGTTGTTTTTTTCTTCTTAACAAAAAGGTGTCAAATAAATTATTATCCATGACAAGAGAAACATAAATTTGGAGAAAAAAAATCCTATCCTAAACCTGTCTCCCAAAAAGAAAAAAAATAATCCATTTTAAAATATTTAAGTAAGTCAATTCAACAAATTCAACTTAATTGTCTGCAACCATATTGTGGTTTAGTTGGGATGGGATTTAACCGCCCTATTATTTGGGATGCAAAAAATAAAATAAAAAAAATCCAGAAAAACAAACAAATCTTCCAGGATTAAAATGGGATACATTTTTTTCCTTATTTATGTATTTCGATTTATTTTTTCTTCGTTGGGCTTATAAGCGAACGCATATAAAAACCGTGTTGTTATCTTCTGCTACATCAGTCGGTCTCTTGAAGAAGACGTTTTTCTCTTCTTGTTTTCATTTAAAATTTGTCGTACGAACATGTCATTTTTTTACAATTTTTCACCAAACAAATATTTTTATTTTTTTTTTTGAAAAATACTTGACAATCTCAAATGCCAAAGGGCAGAAAATCTATTTGGGAAAAGACAAGAACAACATTATTCTTCTTGAAAAGAAAAAAAAACATCTTAGACGAGAAAAAATTAGGAAAAATAAATTATTTCAAGTGATAACAACTTCTTTTTAAATAAAAACGGGTTAAATGTATTCGCTCTTCTTTTCTGATGGTGCAGTTTATAAGTATCATTATATTGTATAACCGATTTATTCCCAAACGACCCAGAATCAGTCGTACCCTTAATCTGTTAATCAACCATTTCCAAGTCTCATATCAGATTTAGTTTTATATAATTATTTATACGTAAAAAACTTAGGTTCAATTATAAAAGTGTGGAAATTGTAGGGTTAAAAGGGTTGAAATTAATTTTTTCAAAATAAAGTAATAATAAGTCAGTAATAATAATTAAAGGCGCACTTATGAGGTAATTCACTAACGTTTTATCGATTACGAATAACTTTATACATCAATTATACTAATAGTTTAATAACAAGAGGATATAAGAGATATATAAATAAACATTAAACATTAAAAAAAAAAAAAAAAAAAAAAAAAAAAGTCCAGAAAATATAGAGAAAACGAAAAAATTGTCCTCCCAATTGCCTATTACATATGAGATATCTAAGTGTCTAATAAGGAGGCCACATGCCAAACGGATTTTCGTAATTTTTTAAGTGAGGTTTAGAGCTCGAATATCAATTTCCCAAAGCAGATCGACCCGACCGACCTACTAAATTTCTAAAATTCTAGAGAAATCGAGATTCTTAAATCAACTTTGAAATTTTCCGAGTGACTTTTATTCAGTAAAGGTAAAACAATGTCCAACGAGCAGGTGTAAGAGTAACGATCGCGACTAACAATCGGTGGATCACTGATTCGATTCTCGCTTTCGTTAAATTTGAATTAAAAATAAGAGTTTTTTCGTTAAAAAAATAATTACCGACGAGAGCTACTCAGATCGTTGAAAATTGTTTTACCTTTACTGGAATAAAAGTCACTTGGAAAATTTCAAAGTCGTTTTTCTCGAGAATTTTAGACAAGTGGGTAGTCGGATCGAACTGCCTAGGTAAATAATATTCGAGCTCGAACTTCACGTAGGTACCGTAAATATAAAAAATTACAAAAATCCGTTTGGTATCCGTTATTAATGTGTTGAACTCAAGAGATTCGTGCAAGATAGTTCTCAGATACATTAACAATCTATTTCCGATTTTTTCGACCATTCCGCTGATTCTCTTTCCGATTTTTGTCGAAATTCACCGGATTTAATTTCAATGCTCGAGTGTTTTTTTTCCAGATTTTCCCAATATCTTGCCAACTATTCCAACCTTCATCTGACTTTTCATAATTATTTCTTTCATTCTCCATAATTTTCCAGTTTTATTCGACCTCCCGTGAATTTAAGACTTTTCAACCTTTGACGAATAATATTCTATTCTAGCACCTTCATATAAATATGGAGATAGAATTGCCATTGCTACCTCGAGACAATATGATATTTAAGCGGCGATTTTTGAGATATATATTAATATATTATCAATTTAAAGTATTTAAAATGTTGTTTAAGAAATCATCTTTAAGATATTATTAATTTATTATTTATAATAAGATATTTTTAATATGTCTCTTTCCGAACTTTCAAATTGCAATCAGGCAGATGATGTTGCGATTTTTTATAAAAACCGTACCAAGTTGATGGGAATGATGAATAAGGCAGGGAATTACAATTGAAATATAACTTAAGTTGAAAGTCAATTAATAGAATAACTTCTTTTATTTTATTTAAATAAAATTAAATTCATATAAAGCAAATGTCCTTAAATTTACCTAAAATCCCCACCTGATGGGCCTCACTCAATTTATTTGTAAAGTTGATGTTGATGAAATTCCCAAATCTCGATTTCTTGCAATCTCTGCCGTAAAATCTTCTTTGAAAACGTCAAATCTCTTACCTTCTACAATCTTGACCCAACACAATCCTTAATTTCTCACTTTTTTATTTTGTTTATTTTTACTTAAAATAAAAACACATATTGCTTTGGTCCCCAAGCTTAATGCTCTCCTCTTGTTTTTTTTTTGCGCCAAAAATACATTCCCTTACAAATTTCGTTCTATTCTATTCTTCCTCTTATTGACAATCAAATTTTAGCAATTGCAATCCAATCAACATCTTTTTCCGGCGTGTCATTTCAAATGTCGATTCAGTGATGGGCCTTAGTAGGGTGGTGTTGGCCTGTCATATTACTAGCTATCTTATATTTAAATTCTTTGTTACAACATACACCTACTTATACTTCATTTTTACTAAATTTTACTTTGATTTTAAGATTATATATATGTATATTGTACATACAGATAATAAATTTCGTTAAAATGTAACTAAAAGGTCCCTCCTAAATCATAGTTTTAATTAAACTTCGTAATTTTGTAAACTAACAGATCTGCTTACCAAATGTCAGTTATAGTTAAATCTATTAAATTTACAAAGACGCGCTTTAAAAGAATTACAGAATTACCCCATTAATTATGAAATTTATAAACGGTTAAAAGCTTGACTTACGTTAAAATTGAAATTTGCCCTTCATGGTATAGTCTACTAATAACTTAATCGGGTTTATAGCATGAAACAAATTTCTTAATAATAATATGCCATTATCACTAATAATTCAAACACCTGAAAATAAAGAAGGGGTTCGACCAGCGTAAAGTTTAAACTGGTCACAAAAGATGAATAGAAAAAAATCTAATTTTCATATAAAAAATTTTCTTTACAGCAACAAAGCGATATTGTAATATTTATTGTATGAAACTTTCAAATAAAAACATAGTTGAGAATAAAAAGACAACAATCCAACCATATTTTCAAAGTCAAAACACCACTTGTGGTGCCATCAAAGTTAAATACGCTTTTTTCACATAATACTGAGATAGAGGGTCATGTAAGTTGAATAACTATTGTAAAAAAAAAAACTGATGATAGGAAAGATAACAAAAAATAAATAAAACTAGAAAATTATTTAATATTTTTTATTTTCCAACTTCTCTATTCGAAAGTTATGAATAAAGTTTATAACAAGTTGAATATGTCCTCAAACCCAGTGTAAGAAAGAACGGGTATTATATGGGACGTTTTTTGGGAAATTAATTTTCTTTAAAAAACTATATTTATAAAAAGAGAACTTAACCATGTTTTTAGAAAGGATATTTTTTGATAAACAAATTGTTGGTACATTATTTATTTAATTGCATATCGACTTCTCGAAAAATTTGTATAGAAAAGAAACAATTATTGACAAATATTTCTTTATTAGATGGGATATTTTTTTAAAGGGATATTATTTTAATACTTATGTAATTTTCATTGGAGAGGTTATGTTATTGACAATTAGGTTTTCTAGAAAGAAATCTCATTTCAACAAAATAGAATTCGCATATTTTTATGACCCAACTTTATTGGTGTGTAAATTCGCTGGGTTTTTAACTTAAATTGGGTCCTGTCAAATTATCCGAACATTCTGTTATGCTTCATTTGAGAAGTTGGTGAAACTATTGAATTTTGATGATATTTTAATAGAAAACACACATCAAAAAACCATAAAAAAAATATAATAGGAAAGTGTCTAGACTGGACTACACAACTAAGAATTTCCTAAATGTATAGTTTTCATTTCCCTTTCCTGTGTTTCATTAAATACATTTTATATACTAAAATCCCTGTTGGTATTACTTAATGTTCACCGGAAAATTGGGCAGATAAATTGCAAGTATTTTTTTTTTACATTCTTGGCACGTTTTTCCGGGCTAATTTCCTTGGACAATAAACTAAGCAAATTTATATCTTTTTTATATTCTTTTAATGTAACCATGGAACCAGTCAATGTTAAATCGGTTAGCTCTCTTCAATCTATTTTAGTACATAATTTAGTAGTCATTCGAAATAATAAAATTATACTAAAAGTGTAAGATTACAGATTAAATAGAATTTACGTTTTTGTTTAAAGAGAATCTCTCTAGAATGGTCGTATATTTAATTGAAATATTTCTGTAACTCTCTCAATTTTGCTGATTATGCCAGTATTGTATTTAATAGCTGAAAATCAGTGGATCTGTACCGGGATTTAGCGCACAACTTAAATGACTGGTTTGGTCACTCTGAAGCACCTTGAAAAGCCTGCTACAAACGTTCCGGTAAATCGTAACGATTTAACGGATCAATTTTAACGGTGACGTAAAATTGGCGGCCCCACGTACTATGCATTAGTATAGTACGGAAGACTCCTGTATATGGGAGTAGGCAAAAAACATATACGCCTGTTGTCAATTAACTTGAAATGGTTTTAGACCAACTAACATAACAACATTATTCACCAACCCGCATTAGTCAGCGTGGTGATTTAGACCAAATACCCACCAAAATCTTGGGACTTCAACAGTGGACTTCAACAGGTTGATTGCCATTGTCCATCACTAGCCACTACTTTTTCCCATCTTTCTGGCAGCATTCGGATACCACGTCGGAAAAACTTTTCATGCTATCCACGAATCGACCCAATTTTTGGTATCTTCATATGATGTAAAGCGCTGCTCAGACAGACCATGTGCCATCGACCGGAAAAAGTGATAATCGGAAGGATAATGTCTGGTGAATACAGCGGGTGGGGTAGGACTTCTCAATTAAGTGTTTCCAAATAGGTTTTACCGGTGCTGCAACATGCGGACGAGCCTTATCATGTAGGAGAATAATTTTGTCGTGTCTGGTGTAGTAATGGGCGCATTTTTCGTTGGCTCAATCACATTAATTGTGTTCGGTAAAGAGCTCCAGCAATGATTTCGCTCGGTTTGAGCAACTCATAATACACGACACCAAGCTGATCCCACAAAATAGCATGAGTTTTTTCCATGAATATTCGATTTGGCTGTCGATTTTGAAGCATGACCAGGTGGTCCCTATGATTTTCTCTTCTTTGGGTTATCGTAGTGGATCCATTTTTCATAACCAGAGACTATACGATGCACAAAACCCTTTTTTTATGCCTGGCAAGCAGCATTTCACTCATGCAAAATCGGCGTTCAACGTCAATCGGCTGTAGTTCATATGGAACCCAATTTCCTTGTTTTTGAACCATTCCCAACGACTTTAACTTTGTTGATTCACTGCTAATGTAACTGCAAGTTCTTTTTGCGTTTGGAACGATCTTCCTCGAATAATACTTCATATTCCGCGTCTTCGTACACTTTCGGCATTGCACTGCGTCCTTTGTCCTCCACGTCAAATTCACCGCTTTCAATCTTTTGAAACTACTCACGAAAACTTCTCTCACTCCACTTCTCCCACACACAACAGGTTCACCATATGCTTCTACAAGCAATCGATTCGCCTCAGCTGCAAATTTCTTCAAATTAAAGAAGTAAATCTAAAGTTTCTGCAAATGACGCTTATTCGGCACAAAACTTGACATTTTCGAACGAAAAAAATTATTTGATGCTGATACGGAGTCACTAATACTTTAAGGTTATGTTGTTACCAGATGATCAAACTTTACGATATTGCGTTTTAAATCTGACAATTTCAACATAACCTTCTGGTGGTGCCATCTTTGGTCAAGCGGCGGAAACTTATTTGTACTCCTAATACGTATACGTATAAAAAATAAATATTAATAAAAAATACCATCATGTTCGTTCGTTGAGCATGAGGAAGAAAGTGCTAAATGTTTTAAATAAGTTTTTTCGTCCAACCAATATCCAATAATTATGCCAATCTTTAGGTGCAAAATTTAACTCCTTAAATAAATTTACATACTTTTTTGGTTTGCTAACACGTTCTGCGCCACATATCCACCTGTGGTACATTTCGGTACACTTCGAATGGACCGCGTATCCGCAGGTCCATATAGCTACTTTATGACAACAGACGTTATTTTTCATCTCGTGCTGATTTCGGAGAGATTTACTGGGATTTACTGGGTAATCAAAAGTTAATACGTAAAACAATTCAAAAAGGCGACTTTAGTGTACCTCAAATCCACAAAAACTGCGAAGACTTCAATTTTCATGTCTTTTTGTCTTCATTGGAATGAAGGCATCATACTAAATATTAGGATATTCGAACATTCTCGATACTTCCTGAACATATTCCGACCAATTCTCGCGCTCTATTTCTTTCATATTTAATTTAAAATTATCGATATGAAATTCAATTCTAATTTTATCCATCTTACACTCCAACATTTTTTTATTTGAAAGCAGTCACCCTTAAAAACCGAAATCGGCTGTTCATCAATTGACAAAAATTTAAATTTGTTTGATTTGTTGTTTTGAACACATTAAAAGAATATTTACGTTTATTCGTTTTCTGGGGAGGCATTTATCAACTCCTTAAATTTGTGACAATAAAAATGTTATCTATCAATGTTCTAAGCAATTACACCCGCCTCAAAATCAATGCCTTCACAAATTAAATTGACATCATTCATATGGATTGATTGCTTTTTGAGAATGTAAAGAGTAGAGATAAATCCTTTAAAAAATATCCAAAGAATCTTCATCATCACGTGTGTTGCGAAAATAAGGAAGAAAACTAAATGGCGCGAAAAAAGTAAATATCAGTTGATAACAAATGTTGGTGACATTTATGTGTTAAATTAAATAAAAAGAAAATAAATAAGGTGGTCTAAGTAAATCAATCAGAAACCCGTATTTTTTTCCGTCACCCCGTTCAAAGCCATCTCGAAACTCATAGAAAGAACTTAATTTTTTAAGTTTAAGCATTTAATATTTAATTTTAATTCACTTCAATGACACTGTAATATTATTTATTTATTTTCAATGCCCGTTTCCCATGCACCATCCTTGCGGTCCACACCTATACGCAGTGTTAAGAAATTCCATCACAATCATCTTTCTTCTTAATATTGAAGATAACTCGAGCTTCTTAGTAAATAAATAAGATAGATGAAGCGAAAAGGAAGGAAAATAAAACGTTTCAATCTGAAAGAAAAATTTCCAGGCTTTCAAGTACAAATTGTGCAATCAAATCAAAATACCATAAATTCACACAACAATTCAATATAATTCTATACGTACTTCGTCTTACTTTATTTGTGAAGTAAAAAACTTTGAAGAAAAATCTGTGCAAAAGAAATGTTATATATAACTACACATAGACATCAGAAACCTATCACATTTGAGACAAGCCGCGTAGTAAAAAAAGGCGCATATTATTTACCACATGCAGGTTTGAAATTGACTTGATTGCCTTTTATTCCAATTTTGTTTTTATATTTATTATTATTATTTCCCGTAAATCGAGGATCAAATGTTGGATTTGGTCTGAAGAAGACTGATTCCTATCCGCGATCTATATAATTTTACAGTGGCGATCAAATGATTTATCTGACAGAATAAATCATTTGATTGATAGACCACCTATAGTTAATGAAATAACTTAGAATTATTTAGTATCTCTTCAGATCAATCAGCACATAAATATTCCACTAGTAACTAATTACAAACTAATTAGTCATACAAACATATAAACGAAAATTCCAAGTTAAAACTACTCTCTCTACGAATAGAAGAGTACCTTTTCTTACGAATTAACGAACTGTTCCGGTAATGCTAGATCAGAATATACTAATTAAATCTACCACTAAGATGACCTGTTGAACTGTATCGCTTTGAAACTGTCGAAGGTTTCCGAGAATATTAGAGACTATCTCGAAATCTAGTAATCCCGTATTACAATCCTTAATCAGCCCGTGTCAGCCGAGAACTGAATCCTCTTATACCCTAGGCCGCTTAATATCAAGTCTATTAGGTCCCAAGTCAATATAAGCCTCTCCCAAGTGTTGTAAACTATGGGCATCCACAATATCCCCCTATTTCTTCTTTCAATTTCAGACCTACAATCATTATATGTAGGACTACCTTCCGATAGTGAGTCTTTGTCGCTGCTAACAGTGCTAACCTTCTATCAAGACTCAGCTTCCTCCTTGCTACCCCAAGTTCAGTTCACATCCGAATTCATCACATCTTATTAACACTTCCACCTCCCTCATACCCCCCTCTTGTAAGGTAGCTGGCATGAATCTTCCAAATTTCGTACGGCTTTTTTACTTATTTTTGTATTTTAATCAAGGACGGACATCTAAGTTGTAAATTATTAATGTGTAATTTAAATTTAAGGTAAATAAATTTCAATTATTTGTTATCCCTTTTTTATTTATATTATAATTTCTAGCCAGTTATTGCTTCTTTTTTAATCGTTGCCTAGTATATGTATACTGATTTTTCTCTATGATTTTTTCTTTATCCAAAACACCACACCTTGTCGCCCTTTGTATCAGCAATTGTCAATTCAATATCAATTGAGCGAAAAATACGGAACTTTCCGAAACCAATATTGGCTTCCGGGCGGGTATTTTAAATTAGCAATGATAATCAGTGATGGGCGGCCAGGCATAGGTATGGGCCCTTCTAATACACCTTCTTAAAATCTAATTACAAAATATACAATTACCTACATAACAATTTAAATATAAATACAAATGGATTAAGCGTAAATTTCTTAAAATTTGTCATTTGCCTAGGTTGCCTGTTTCATTACGAACTCGCAAATAGCAAAGTCTAGCAAATTTTTATTGAATGTTCTGTGAGTTCAATCAAGGTAACTCTTTCTAATACAGAGTGCGTACCGTATATTGTGGTCGCTATAGCATCTTTCAGAGATGAAATAGTGTTATGGAGATGTTTATTGGTCTCCGGTTCAACTACGCCCCATATGTAATAATCCTGGGGATTAAGTCCTAAAACCATGATAGGTGAGGAAACTACGTGTGCATAACACGGAGTACCTTTGTACGATTTGCGCATAACCACCTGTCATTTCTCAGATTGGTTTTTTGGTCTCGGTCGAAATCGTCAGAAAAATACCACAACATTTTAAGAATTCAGGGTGCTTAAGATTGTTCAAAAGGCGGTTTCCTCAGATAAGTCCCTGATCCCGAGTTTGTGCCGACCTCGGTGCCGACATAAACTGTCCTCTACGCATAACGTAGGACTTATAGCGGAAATTTTCGTATACAACTCGACGGATTAGGCTCTCCATATATTAAGGTTCTACACAATGGCCCTCATGGACTTTGAAAGACTTCCGTCAACGATCTCTTGCAGTTAATGGACAAAATGTGTTTTTATTGTTCCTCATGTTTCTTGCGTTTTGCAACAGTTTCTATATCGCCAACTGATGATTCCAATTCACGGCGAACCTTATGTATGAATGATCGGGCGCAATTGAGAAAATTGGAAATTTTCAAATCAGTGTGTTTCGTGCATATAGTGATGGCAAGTGCATGTTTCTTCATTTCTTGCGTTACTTTATATAGTCCTTCATTAGATCATCAATCCATTAGATCAGGGATGCACACGTAAAATAATTTTAGGGGTAAGGTTCCATAAAATGGAAAAGCAAAAAAGTAATTTTACAATCTATTTTATATTTTCGATATTCTCGTTAAATTCGTATGATGGTTTCATTTTTCAAGGTTACAAATCTATTGTTAAAAATTTATTAAACTATTAATGATTTATTTTTATGATTTTCTTGCGGGTTTCTCTAATTCCCATATTAATTTTAATTAATTTAATTTTTATATAGGGGTATGGAAATACCCTATGTGTTAGGCGCTGTGCACCCCTGCATTAGATCATCATTAGAACCACATGTATGAGTATCCTCAAATACCGTACGCACCCTGTATTGACTAATTAATTAAACATTAATTAGACATTAACGCTGATAACGCTACTAGTTAATTATGTTAAATTTGAATTAATGAAATGTTAAATGAGCTAATTGTGTCTCGCTCTGTAATCAGCTGTCAAATTCGCGTTCTATCAGTTGTGGTGTCCCGCAAGGTTCTCCTCTGCTTGGCCCGATTTTATTTGTCTTCTTTATTAATGGCAGATCATGGTGTACTAACCTATTGCTGTTGCCATACGTATGCCGATGATGTTCAGATTTACCTGCCTATAAACCGTTCCTATATTGACGAAAATGTTGCACGTTTGAACTTTGATTAATTCTGAGAACAAAATTTTTTGATCGTTTTGAGCGAATTGGGGTGGGTAAACTTAAAAAAATTTGCCTAAACTAAATTCCAGTATTTAACACTTGAGTTCCCAGTTCTAAAGTAGGCATGTTTGCTTCTTATCGTGTTACAATTCAATATTCTGATTAAAAATCTAAGAATAATCTGCAATAATCACAAGAAATTTGAACATTTCAATTTGTTAACATTTCAATGACCACCACAGTAACCTTCATCAACGAAATTATTATATTGGTTGGAACCGATTTTATATTTTTGTAATATTTTATTTTTGTTTCCAATTTTTTCCCTTGTTTTCATATAGAAATTTGTGTATTCTGTGTGTGCCCATCAAGAAAAGTGATTGATTGAAACGTTTAAAAAACAACGTATCGAGAATCGGTGGTATGAAGTAATAAAAAAAAGACACAGCCAACACCGAACCAACCGACAGGCGAAAAAAAAGAGATTGATGGATTTTAATACAAAACTTTTTTTGTTGGATATACTCGGTACAAAAACAAAGTATAGTAAACCAATATAAAGTATGTGATCGCGACAGTTTAAGAACTTTGTTATATTCTGTGCTCGATTGAATCGTCCCGTCCCATCAAACCCATCAAAATCACCTATCGTTACTTCGTTTATTATTCCTCATTATTAGTTTATTAAATGTTCTCCAACTCCTCGATAAATACACTCTTGGTGATGTGATGTGTCGTTTGTCTTCATTGGATTTGATCGAATCGTTCAATCGAATGAACCAATCTAATAAACACATAAAGAAATACTTCTTGGAGTTTTCTTTTCTTCTTCATGTCATTACTTGTGTTGGATATCTTTCCCATTTTTGGAGAATGAGACACTCTGCTGGTCTTATCATTTTTATTTTGCATTGCCCTTAAATATCATGTAAAAAAGAAGCTGAATCTCTTTATATATGATGATATAAGAAAATGATAATAACCAGAGAGTTGGTGGGTATATAGAATTTAATGTACTCGCCTTTAAGGCAATAATATTAAAGGTGGAATATTAGAATATATGGGGATGTTCGTAATACATATAAGTGGGTATATTTTGTGTGCTCCCAAGAAGCAAAAAAAAAGCGTGTCTACGATACCAGGGGTATTATACCGGAATATCATTGGTTTTTATTGCTGTCAATTTATTTTGATGATTTCAAATCTAGCAATTTTTCAAAGTATTTATTCCGGTATGTTGCTGGTTCTGGTTTTAAAGAAGATGGGTTTATTGCTGGTGTATAGAAAACTGACACAGGATTATTTCGCCAGGAATATTTTCCTGTCCAGCTGATGAACATTATAATAATAAATAATAATTTGTCACCACATAAGCGGTTAAATGTCACAGGCAAGCTTAAGTTTTTCTTTTTGAAGGAGGAAACATTGTGGATGGAAATGTACAGCTAAAGGGATAAATGACATGCAAGGGAAACAAATGAGAAAAATAAGGAAATAAGGGGGGTTTCTTAGAAACGGAGCCACGTTACCTATACCATATAAATTCTAATGTATGTTTATATTTACATATAAAGTCATTACTTTATTTACGTTGATATGAAAATGACATTTCCGTACTAAGTTGCCACAGCTGCGTCACTTTGTATGCCGTTTGAATATGTCCTAATCTCATCGGTAATATTTAATATGCATGAATTGCTTAGTTTCAAAATCAAATCAAATATAAGTTTATCAAATTCAGAATATAAGATGTTAAAACAAATACAAAACTTAGTGAACAGTTTATTTGTTGCATGAAAAAGTAATTGAACCCGGTCTGCCACCTTGACAGCGCAATACCCCAGTCTGCCAGGTATGTCAATATGTAATTCTGAATAGGCATTTTGACTCTTTAAAACTGGAAGGCCTTTTTTTATTTTAAAGTTGAACTATTAATCCTATTAATCCCAAAGTTGAACTATTAATTAACTCGTACATCGCCGCCTGTTGCGACACTGGAGCGGCAGACTGACGGGATGATTTGTAGCAGTGTGTAAACAACCGGTTTTGATGCATTAAAAGAGTTCATGCAAATTCTATCAGTCACATTTTTGTGATGCTAGCTCGCGGACTATGTATATTCTTACTCAGGATACTCTCACAAATGTTTATTTGGAAGGGATAAGTGAATACAAATTGAAAGGTATCACAATTATTTTTCTGTCTATCTAATTTCTATGATGTTAGTTGTTGGCAAGTCTTGTTCTGAAGCATTTGTGTTCCAGGTCCATTTCATTCTATACCGGCATAGCTATTCATTTCTATACCGGTGTGTCTGTTAGGACTAGGATTACCACCTTTTGAAAATACTAATGGAGAACATCCGAATGAAACCGTAACTACAGAAATCGACTAGCAAAATTGTTTTTGATTGAAACAAAGATTTAGGAATAAACTACAGAACACGGTCGTATGACCTTAAGAAGTGTTAATTATGCACGAATTTTATAAAGAAGAAAATGGGAATATTTTGTAAAAATTGTAAAGCTTGTGAAAATTGGAAAACTTCGTGAAAATCAGTAAATTTAATAAAGATTTGTAAATTTCATGTAAAGGAAGAAACTTAATTAAATTAGAAAATTTCATGAATATCGCAATTTATATTTAGGAAAATTTATAAAAATTGGAAAAGTTTAGCAGAATAATCTAATTTTTGGATATCCATGATAGTTTCGATATTTTTTACGATTCGTATGAATTATAGGGTTTTGCATCTAATAAGTGGAAGTTTGACTTTTAGACTTTAGCTGTGTATAATATTATTAAGGAGTACGGGTGGCAAAGTTAGCCAGGACACGCGTATTTAACAGCTTCATATATGTTATATCTATATGTTCTTCAAAGTAGAATTGAAATTTTTGATTTAGGTGCAGTTAAAGAAAAAATTAGTGGGTTTAGTTTCGAGGTTGGGTTGGATTTAGGTTCAAAATTTAAACTCTGAAAATTATGCATTAGGAATTTACATATTATCATTTATATATAATATTTATTACATTAAAAAGTTTTCTTTTACAGGGTAATCGAATAAAAGGTTTGAAATTATAATAATTCTGGGATAAATAAGTATTTATGACTCGCTCAAAATTTAATTTTTCATATTTGTATTTACTAAGTGGAATTTTTCAAAAAGTTTGGAATAAATGAAACAAGAAAAATTTTTTTGGCCAAATTCGGTTTTATTTTTCAACATACATTCCTTTTAAGTCTATACAGCGAGTCCAATGATTTTTTAACTTTTTTATCCCGTCCAAAAAGTAATCCTTCGAAAGCTCTCGAAAAAAGGCCTTTTAGTATCAGCTATGAGTTCCTCATTTGAGTAAAATCGCTTACCGATGAGCCATCTCTTCAGGTTTGGAAACAGGTAAAAGTCGCTAGGAGCCAAGTCTGGCGAATACGATGGCTGAGGAACCAGTTCAAAATGAATGAGACGGCGCGGCGCATTGTCGTGATGATAGAGAATTTTTTTCTTTTTCAAATGCGGCCGTTTCTCTGCGATTTCAATTTTCAAATGATCCAATAATGATTAATAATATGCGCCAACTATGGATTTACCTTTTTCAAAATAGTCAATAAATATTACTCCATGCCCATCCCAAAAATGCACTCCATACGGAGGCCATAACCTTTCCCGTTCATTGTTGCGGTTTTGGACGCTTCAGAGCACTTTCACCCGGAGAAACCCATTGTTTTGACTGTTGCATGGACTCTGGTGTGTAGAAATGTATCCATTTCATCCATAGTTATGAATCGACGCAAAACTCGGTATTTCGCGTAAACATTGTGGCACGCATTGGGCGCAACGCTTTTTAATACCCAAAATGTCATGTATGATATTGAACATGAACACGCTGCCATACGACATCTTTGTGGTCTCACCTAGCGTCCTCACTCTCAATTTAACTTTGGGGTAATTCAACATAATATCATGGCTTTTATCGATGTTTTATGGTGTACTGCCGTCTTTTGGGCGTCCAGATCGTTCAGCGTCATTGGTTCTAGTACGGCCACAACGAAAGTCAAACAACCACTTTTGAATCATCTTCATCGACGGTGCAGAGTCCGAATAATACTTATCTAGCTTGGCTTTTGTCTCGGTTATCGTTTTCTTGCGTAATAACAAAAAAAAACACGGGAGGTTGGTTGTTTCTCACTGCTGTAACTTATAAATGCGTAAACAAAAATGGCTGAAATTTGGACAGACATCTAATGGAAGGATGAACGTTTTTATGAATAGTTTACATTAGTGCATACTAACGCCATCTCTTAGGATTAATCCAGACACCTAGTACAAAATAAGAAGCTTATGACATAAATTTAATGATTTTCAATAAACGATTCGTTATCAGCGACATTTCTCAATTTCTTGCGAATTTACACTCACGCTGTGCGACGTTAGTGTTAATAATTTGCAAGTATTTTCGTACGCGACAGGCCAGTTGGTTGTACTTTTAGTTTTCCAACCAATTTATCACCACTGTGGTAAAATGGTTGGATTTCCGTCCTCAGATGTAAATAGAAAATTATTCAAATTCAAGAATTCAATAGTTTTCCTTGCACAACGCGATAATGATTTATCTAGGCAAAAAAAGGATTTTGTTAAAAATGTTTTCCAATGAAGGTATCAAAATCGTAGCTAGACATTTTGTGTTTGTAGCTAGACATATTTGACATACAGAGGTGTGGTTACAGTATACTTTGTAAAAAATGCATCATATATGACCAAAATATACATATCGTCCGTATACAGCCAGAAGGCACTAAGTCAAAAAATGTAGTTTTGAGTAAATCGATTTTTAAAGTTATCAAGATCTTTAAAACATATGGGAAAAATGACTTAATGCAATCATGTCATAGCTATATCTTTGAAACTATCTTCTTCCAAGTTATGAAACATTAATAGCATAGAGTTGATTCATTATGCTAAACTTTCCCACCATTAACTCAAAATTGGAAAAAACTGACTTAGTTGCCTTCTGGAAGTATACCGACGATATGATCAACCTGGCATAATATGTATGATGCTCTCATAGGAAAATAACTTTCGTCATTCAAAATGAATGATTTTATGCGATACAATCACTTTTTTTAGGCGTTGAATTTGGTCTGTCGTGTCAGATGATATCTGTTTTTTTCCTGTAATTATGCTTTTTCAATGTTTTAGTTCAGTCCTTAAACCTGATTTTCCTTGTAATTATTTTCGTTTTTCACCCGGAGTTAAATTGACTTTCTACTATATTATTTAAAACATGTTAACATGTAACATGTTAAACATAGTTCAAATTTTTATTTTTTGATGATTGCACTCATTCTCTTAAAATTTAAAGCAATTTTAATGTGTCATTTTGAATTCGTGAAATTTGCGGGTTGAACTGACATTGAGTTTTTTGAATTTGCAGCTTTTTTCCTTTGCAGATATCAATTTACAGATATTTTATGATATTTTTATATAAAATTTAAAAAAAAACATTTCTTGTGAAACATTTGTTAGTGAAATTTTTTCTTCAATATTAATTATCCAATTCGGTTTTGTTTTGGAATTTGAATTAGAATGTTTTGACAATTTTATAGCTTTTTCATTTGGGTAGAATTTTCTTGTTATTTTTTCCTTGTGAAATTGTTGGTAGGGTGCGGAATCAGTGGTTGGCCACCGTAAGGATAAATTTAAATATATTATTCAGTAATAATGTTCAAGAGATATTTCCGAGTTTAATATATTGTGACTTGATTAGCAAATTTAATGTATTTTCATTGTATATAACTTAGTCGTTGCTAAAATTAATGATTGATAAAGAAAAAC
>JANTOP010005151.1:0-17115 GCA_027564815.1 Symmerus nobilis
TTACTACTAAGATTTATTTTTGTTTAAAAAAGTTTTTATTTTTTATCTTTTTTTTGCATAATTTTTACTAAAAAAATTTAATTTAATTCGAATAGTTTGTATTCATATTTTTAGATTTATCTAATTAGAAAAAAAAATAAAATCGTGCTACAAATTAACAGAAAAATAAATTTGACTTAATTTAGGGTATAAAAAATATCAGGGTAAATAGCAGTTGGTTGGTTAAATAATTAGAAACAATGAAAACAAATCAGTGTCTTATTTTATGGTCTTCCTTGCCATTAATCAATAAATTCAAACTTAAATTTCAAGAATATTATAAAATTCAAAAATGATCTTATCGATAATTTTCTAAAAAAAAATCCTCATGCAAATCATTTCCAATAAACTTGACTTAATGTTATTTATCATTTAACATCTGACATCTGCTAAGAAGTTATAGGTTATAAGGAAAAAATAATTAGGAACGAGGTGTGGGGATTCTCTAAAGGGAGGTGGAGGGTATATGAACTAGTTTGAATAACAAAACGTGATGTATCGACAATATGACTTAGATTCAAAACAAAGTTTCTAATTAGCCTTCCAATGCGTATTTTATTTAATAATCGTTACGAAGTAAATAAAAAAATAGAAAAATATTTTATAGAAAAGTGAACTAAATAATTAATGATTATTATAATTTTTTTCAATCGATAATATTTTATATAAAAAAAAAATTCTATAGGAAATTGTGAATTTTTTCGATAATTAATTCTATCAATTAAATATATAAAACTTATAAAACTCGGATATAATCAAAAATTTTAAATATAAAATATGATTCCAAAAATAAAATAGGATTTCTATTTCTAAGATATTTAATTTAAGAAAAAAAAACGTGTTAGGAAATTGAGTTTTTAGGCGACTTTTAAAAGATTTATTATGTTCTATTTTTAAAAATTTTATCAGCGATATCAAAATGTTCTGTTCATTTTTAATATAAACCAAGAATTATCTAAATTTGTATATTAATTTTGCATTTGAAAAATACTACATTTGCATTCTAGCTAAAGATAATAAAAAAACAATAGAAAAATTAGAAGAAAAAGTTAGTCGAATAAGTGTTTCTTTGTATTTTTTTTTTAATTCTAAGGAAACCATTTTCAGATAATAATTAATTTTCTTTTACCATTACGAAAATAATGCAAAATTAATAATTTATATTTTTCGTTACCAATCAATCAAATATTTATCTACTAAAAATAATTTTAAATAATTATTTAAGTTTATAATTTTCTGTTGTACAAAGCGATCAATAAGTGTTTTTCTTCTGATGGTAATATTTTATATCGATTTCTTTTATATTGAAAAAGGAATAAAGAATATTTAATTAATTAATCAATAAGTAGAAAAAGTATAAAGAAATTATTTTATTTATTTATACTCAATTTTACGTTTATAATAATTATTATTTAAAAAAATAGATGCCTTCTTATATAAAAAAAACATCAATTTATCACAATATAAATTGCAAATAAATTAATTATCTATTAATTTACAGATTGCACATATATTACTTAAAGATTATTTATAAAAAAAATAAAAAAAAATACTAAGATTTTAAAAGGTAAAAGTAATTAAAAATCAACTAATAGGAATCATCTAATTTATTTATTTATTTATATACGAACAACAATAAACAATAATTAATTACAATTAATTAATAATTAAAAAAAAATAGGATTTTAATTTTAATTCAATTAAAATATTAGATCGCTTTATACAACCTATAAATAAATAGTCAAATTATGGCTATCATTTCTTCAGATTAATTTTTATAATTATTTTGGTTTGTTTTTCATTTATTAATTATTTGTAATATAAATATACAATTAAAAAAAGGACAAAAAACGGTGAATAAAACGATCGAATTAACTATAATTAAATGAAAAAAATAGGTGATTAAAAGTTCCATTTCTCCGTCTACTCCATAAACGAATCCTTTGAAAATCCTCTTTTAGCGTTGCACGCTCTTCGTCAACTCAATGCCATCACATTGACTCCTGTGTCATTCATTTCACGTTAACACCAACGAAATGGTACAGCCCTTGGACGATCGGCTCCCTCCTTCACCAACGGTTTATGATATTCACGACCTGGCCGTGAATGAATTGTTGTCCAGCAATGTTCACAGTAGTACTATTAGAAATTAGAAAATGAAAGACAATTACAAAATCAAGAATTTGGAAAATTTGATTCAACCGATAATTTCCGGATTTTAAATCAAATTCTAATTTCATAAATTAGTAAATAAATTTAATTACTTGTAAGCATGTTACATTAGCACAGAAAAATGGTGCAAATTTACCACCACATCTCTGACCCTGGCATTCATCGCACATTTGATCGTCAAGTACATACGGTTTTACTTCAACACGTTTGTCTATGTCGCCGTGCTGTAATTGTACGAAACGAGCCGAAATAGCCGCAATATAGCTTTGTTGGTTAGAAAATGCAACGCGACCAGCACCCTAAAAATTGGATTAGAAATATTACCGAGTTTGGGTGGCCAATTGGATTGCATACCTTTGGATATTTTAATTCTGGATCGGTATCAATGCCAGCGTAGCATACTCCACCATATAAGCGATCCATAATCATTGCCAATTCGACTGAATTAAAATTTTATTAAAATATGTAAAATTCCGAGAATTTTAAAATATAACGTACCGGCTTTTAATGGCCTTGGTACCCCACCAACAAATACAGTTTTCCGTGGATCCAATGGCATCGATGCATCTAATACAAAATCTGCGTCAGATAAACGCCATGGCCGAATTTGTACCGGTTTATCTTTAATTGTTGGCGACGAGACACATAAATACAATTTATCTTCATCGGTAATGCAAGCTTCGATTAATTGTTGAACACTACTTTCGTCCTGAAATTCCCTTTTGGTTTAGAAAATAAATCGAAATTTGAAAATTATTGTTACTTGGAATAGAAGAAAGGCATATCCTTTTGGGGGGAAATATGACTTCGATTCGGCTTTATGCGGCCAATCAACGACTAGTGGTCCGAATCGACGAAATGAAGCGGTTATCTCATCTAAAAAATAATGATTTTACATTTTTTATGGATATAATTTCAATTTAATTTCAATCAATCTCACCTTCATCGATGTCTGGTGGTAGACCACCAACAAAAACCTTCCGTGAAAATCGTTCACAAACCTCTGATCCTTGCGATTGTGGTGATGATCGAGCTGGTGATCCGATTGGTAATACTGAACCATCCATATAACCGCCTGCTTCCTCCGATATATGTTCATCGAGTCCTTGATAAAACGGTTTGCCTATACAATGAAATCAAATTACTAAATTAGTCAAATTAGATCGGATTTAACTATTACAATTACGAATTTTCTTTCTAAATGATTGCATATAATTCAGATAATTGATTGATTCCATGTTACAGAATTAAATGTAATTTATAGAAATTATTTTAATACAACAAATAAATTCAGGACGTTCAAAAAGCGTTTGATTTCTTTTATAAAAATATTTAACATGACATTTAGATTAAAGGTTGTTTTGTTTTCTGGGAAATAATCAGTAGACTAGACAATTTTTCCAGATGGCTGGCCTATCTTTTGTTTCTTTCGTCCCACTAAGAAATTTGTTATGAAAACACCCCAACCAACCTATTATTTTTAATAATGAATTTCCATTGTACTATTTTATCTTGATCGAATAATCGGGGATCAAGGACATGCAAGAAAGGTTATTCAATTTCAAAGAAAAAGTAGCTGCTACTTATGAAATTATTTCGTAAATGATACCCTTACCCACCTTACAGAATTTATTTTCATCTCATTTTTAGGTCGTGACATATTTTCTGCAAGATCCATGGTAAAAGATGGGATATATTTTCTAACAAAACTCCTAATTTTCATAGAAATTAAAATGAACGGATATTTTTTGTGGTCGCTACAAACAAACAGATTGAGGATATAATCTAACCTCGCGTGAAATTAGGATGGGAAATAAATATTATAAAGCAATGAAATTAATTATTAGCGGGTAAAAATGGGAAATGGAATGTCAAGCATAGTCCTTAGAAAATGAATATAACTTCTGAACTCCAATGGTATCTATATTTAATTATTAAGAAGTCCAGTTTGCTTGCAACTTCTCGTATATCTTTAAAATTCGATTTTATACGATTTGACATCACTTTAAAAATATAATTTATTAGACAATGCCTTAAAGAGTTTATATGAATCATTAGCTTTATTAATCCATCCCTTAAATCATAATTGAAATTACGGAATTTAATATTTTTTGGGAAATTATAAGTAATTGTCGAGGACAATGGCAATTTAATATTTCACTCTATTAAATCATCACCGAAATTCGGGAGAATTTTCTAATTTTGAAAAATTAATTTGTTCGTTATCTATGTTGGAAGCAATAAATTTTAAAATTTCTTTGATTATACAAAATTTTTTTGGTGAAATATCCCGATATTCTTTGATTACCCATTTTTATTTTCATAATATTTTTATTTAATCAGCAGTAATAACAATATCTGATTTACTCTTATTATAACTTTACAAAAAAAAAAAAAATTGATTCCGTACGAATAAACAAGAATTTACGTTGCCTTAAAGCGAGCAACATAACCTGAATCACCATCCATTTGAAGGTCATTAAATAGGTAATATATTTATTCTTATCTACCAAACATTTCTTATCAATTCGCGATAAAAAAAGGTTGATCTCGATGACGAATAAAAAATTTATAGGTGTTTTCAGTAGAGAATAGCAATTTGACGGGCGCGTCATGAAAATCAAAAAAATCATTAATTATGTTCCGGACGTTGCAATAACAACCTACCATCGGTAATTATAATAAATAATTACCCGTCAACGAAACATATATAAAATTATTTATCTTCCTGTGCAGAGGAAATGGAAGAATTGGATGGTGTACCATCAAGGATATTAGGATATAATATCACAACTCGAACACAAATAACTCTATCATGTCTAGTGACAGCTATATTGGAATTGTTAGTTTATGTTGTTGTAATAACGGCCGATATTTGCTGTGCAATACAACATTATCGGGATAACAATCCAATTTATGGATCGTTTACCGTAACATTTTTATGCTTACCGGCATTGGCCACATTCTGTTCGATCATTGTATCGCCGTGGCAGTGGCCGGCTGATGAATGCGGTCAGGAAAATGGGAAGTTTTTCGGAAGACAATTGTTTAATTTTATTTTTTTCCCCATTGGCGCTATGTATAGGTGAGGTAATTTTCTATTATCTATTTTTTTCCAATTATATACTCTTATCTATCCAAACAATTATTCACATTCGTATTGAAGACAAAGTTTTAGAAGTTTTAATTTTGGACGGAACTTTGATTTTTTAAAGATATTTTACTGGGTAGGTAATTAGGTATAGGTTTTTATCTAGGTTATTCTAATAGTAATTATCGAGTTTGTAATATTAATTTAAAATATAATTAATATAGAAATAGATCATTTTATTGTAACCGCACGGTCGGAAATTTCAATATTGAAATTCTCAAATTTCCATTTCCTATCCATAATGAATTTATTAAACTTCCTCCAATTATATAAATAGAAATTAAAATAATATTAATAATTTAAATGAAATATTTTTTTTAGATTTTTAAGGCGTATATTTTGGTCAATTGAAGCATTACTTTATGACCGTGATACATTCGAACGGCATCATGCAACATTTAAAGCGGCCGAAACATCGCCATTCGAATTATATCATTTTTTGCAAGCATTTCTACAGGCCATACCGCAAATCATCTTACAACTGTTCACTTTATTGCGTGAGGGCGTTTTTCGTAATTACGAGACAAGTAAATATTGAATATGAAAAATAAATATAATTTCCCATTAATACAAACTTTTATTTTGGAATATTTGTGTTTTTCATGTCAATTACAGACAGGTATAATTTGATAGGTAATAAATATGAGGTAGATTCAATATGAAAAAGTTTTCAACATACCCTGGGGAAGAGAAACAATTTTGGGATACAGCCTGTTGCCATTGGAAACAATCAATCCAAATGGGAATACTTTTGATTGGAATTGAAACTGCCAATAAGGGACTTTTCATAATTTTTCTGTTCAAATATATTTTTTATTTAATGAGGAACATAATTAAGTTTATATTAGCTTTTAATGACCATTTATTTGAGTTAGAAATTTCTATTGCGATTTAATGAAAAAAAATCATGATTCCTAATATCCAAAAATCGTTATAAAATATGCATTTTTAGTATTTTTAATCAATCTATTTATTTAATTAATTAAAAGTAATTTGTTACATTTCTGATTATCATCCTATAATTAAGGATTAATTATAATTCAAATTTATTATTAAAATATTTTATATTTATTATTAAATTCAATAATTTAATGTTAAAATAAATGTTTGATAGACTTGTGTTCGTTATTAATATTATTAAACTTCCGAATAAATAGCGGAGAGCAATAAGTTCAATAAAATCCCCAATTTCAAGGATTTGTCTTCCAATTTTAATTTTAAATTTACTATCATTTACCTCCACGGATAGAAAATAAAATATGAAATGGACAAGTTTCGTAGTCAGAAAATCGAATTCTGAGTTTAGATTGTAACCTATAAACAAATTTACTTATCTGCGGATTTGGTCATTAGATCTGTTTGGTTTTTTTAAACCGACAGGAAAAGGTATCCGAATAGTGGAAAAAAATTAAATTGAAAGGTTTTGTAGTCAAAAAATCGAGTCCTGGATTTAGATCAAAAATTCAGTGAAAAGTTAATGTGAAATGAGCCCCCAAGGGAACAAAATCTCCTATACCGCTTTTGACACTGTACCTAAAGACAATTAATAATTAATTAATTAATCTCCAGAATTTTTCAAAAAAAACTTCGAAACAAAAATTTAGAAATATATTTCGGAAAGAAAAATTGAAAAATTTACTAAAATTTCAATAAATTCGGAAAAATATTTTTTATTGAAAAAAATCTGCGAAATTAAAAAAAAAACAATATTTTCTAAAGAATTAAAATTTTTTTTAAAATATCTCCTGGATTGAACCTGAAAGATCTCTTAAGAAATTTTATTTAATTAATTAATTTAATTTAATTAATTGAATTAACGCTTTGTAATCAAATTCATCTAAATCAAGAAAATAATGAAACTATTCTCTTTATTAAAGGTCACGTCCAAGTAATTAGCATCCTATTTTCATTCATAATATTAGCTGTCGTAACCGCTACATACCAACGTTTTGAAAGTCAAAAAATCGTCGGTCGGATATATCCATGGATGACACCCGAACAGATTCAAGAAATGAAATTTCACATGAAACAGACGAAAATTGATCGAAGCAGTGAAAAGAAGACTCCCCCATCAAGTTATGTTGAACTACCCCAAAGTGAACATATTATGCGGAGATTTAAGTCAGTGAATGGGGATAATGGAAATCAGGGAACCGACCAACGTACCTCAATGCCCTCGTTTACAAAGAAATCATTACATTTGGGAGATTATAATTTGGATGTAGAAGACAGTGGATCCCCAAAAAAAAATATGCAATTTACTTATAATCAGAATACGAATCGGGATTCAAATATGTCAGATAATAATTTAAATTCGAGTAGGGAATTGACAGTGAATATGGATATGAGAAATCCACCAAAATCAATTGATTTCAATATAATCGAAGTTGATATACGACAATCAGACAACGAAGACGAAGAAGTAATATCGTATCGACGAGAAGATTTACATTTGGATATAAGTCCAACGGAACCAGCACCACCACCACCACCAATAACAAATCTCATAAATCGGTTGTCCACATGGAAAGAGATGCTTGTTCTGAATACTGAACTATATATAAAAGATCATGTACCGAGATTACCACCCAAACTATTCGAACATGAGCAAAAAGAAGAAAATAAAAGTCCAAGTCCATCAACACCAATCGAACAATTCGAACGGGTTCGATCAACCGTTATCGTAACGGACCAATCAACAACGGATCGAATTGATATAGAAACAGATTTTATACTACCGACCCGGAAGAAAATGGTTGAAGGTATCGAACAGGATGATTTTGTTGCCAAAGCAACTGCATTCTGTGGATGGATTATGTTTCTAATTATGAGAATGTTGGCTATCTCAACGTTCGCTATATTTTACCCGATGCCCTGCATATATCTATGTGTCGCCCATTACATATTCATGGTTTTATGTTTGATTTACGAAACGAAATTTCATGAGAAAATTGAACGAATCTACTTCTACTTTTTTCTGGGTTACATCTACATTTTCTGTTTGCTAGAATTTAAAATAAAATTCAAGAAACCGAGACGGTGGTACATTGGCTATGTGACACTTGTACTTGTACAAAATCTAGCTATGTCAATTGTATGGTATGCTGAAGCTGACTTTCATTCATGGTGGTTTAAGTATATGTTTACTATTATATTATTATGTCTATTTTATAGTATTTTATGTTTGCTCGTCTATTATTTTATATTAAAACCACCCGATAAGATTTTGTTTGAAAATGAATAAATTTATTACTTTCGACGGGGATTTCTATCGACCCCCGATGTTAGATTTTCGAAATTAAACCAAATTGGTTTTTGTTTGGATATGAATAAGAGATATATTTGTTTGAATTTAACAGATTATTTAAATAAAGAAAATATATGAAATTTTATCTTTTTATTATCAACCGAGAAAATCATAATCAATCCTAATCCTATGATCCTAATCGATATTCCAATACAGGCAGCCTCATTTGGGTTATTTAATATTTAAAAATATATGATAAGAATGGTGAATTGTCAATATTATCCCCAATATATTGTCTCCTAATCTAAAATATGTAATAATAAACAACGGTTATTGGTTTAGACAAAAAATTCAAGAAATTGGAATCGCTTGCCCAAATACATGCTAAATCGATATTAAAATATTTCCTATAAAATCAGCGGATTGATTTATCGAAAAAATTTATTCTACAATTTTCTCACCGTACCCTTCGCATAATTAGTTTTTGTATCCCCTTAATAGAAATTCCAGGATATTGTCAGGAAAGTTTTATAAATTGAAGGTTTCGGTCGATTATTTTGCCAATTATTTTTTCGTAAATTTCCTTAACAAAATCTCCTTGTTAATTACTTTACACATGATTTGGCATCATTAGATTATTAATTTTTTAAAAATTCTTTGGAAATGTAATCTTTCAATTTTATTGAATTTCTTATAAATCGATTTTTGGCGGGATTAAAAAATTATAATTTGCTAGCAGACCCCCTGAACTTCTGGTATTGATAGATCACCCTAATTACCGCCTATTTGAATACATTTTGAAATTTTGAAATTTTAAATTTTCCGGGAAGTAAAAACCGTTGACGTGAAACGTAACAGTTTTCTTGATACACCTCTCACCCGTATAAAATCAGGGGGTTGATTTTTTGGAAGAATTTGTTCTATAATTTGTTCACTGTATCCTTAAGTTTAATTTAGCATAATCAGATTCAATAGCAGAATTTTCCGGAAATTTAAAATTTCCGCGAAACTATGACATCGAAGTCAGGTCAGTTCAATTAATTTAGGGAAAATTTATATAATTTTCCGATTTGTCAATATTTTTCCTAATCTAGAATATTCCATACTCCCACAAAAATCCTCAAATAAATATCGTATATAATAAATTAGTTAAATAAATCAGTTATGCAATGGATATTTCTTACTTTCTTATGAAAGTATCCCGAATTCCTAACATATAACTTTTGTCATAATTTGAGTCTGAACCAAAAAAAAGGAAGAATAGTAATCGATACAAATAAAAGGTCAATATTTATTTCCATCCTTTTGAACTTTATAGAAGAGTCGGAAAATTTACAGGATGACCGTAAAAAGATTTCCTTAAATTATCTATTGAGGAAACTTATACTTTTTACTCGGAAAAACTATTAATCATTTTTTTGCTAGATTTTTATTGACGGAAGGGAAATATCTATCGTTTCTCTTTAACTTAGGAACCATCTAGGTTACTTTATACATCCAAATATAGAAAATGGAAATGAAAAATATCCTTTTCAATATTTCCTTTATTCCTTTTTTTCTTTTATTTTTGGTTTAAATTTTCTACCTCATCCGTGAAATTTTCGTGACATTTTGGGTCGTTATTGATAATTTATTCGCTGGAATGGTAGAAATATTGTATATCCAACCAGAGACCGATATTATAAATCTAGATTATAATATTAATTGGGGAAAAGTCCGAAAAATAAATAAAATATCAATTTCTTTTATGTTTCTTCTCCCAGAAAGACATTTGGACATTTTTGTCTAAATTAGACATTTCTTTCAATATGTAAATTAGGTAAATATCTGTAATTAATATTTTTGTACTCAATTTCTTAACTGTAATATGGAAAATATTTCTTTCCAAATTTTAAGTAAATAAAGTGCAATATAATTGTACTATTCTTATCAGTTTTCACCAGAACAGTTAAGGTAAGTACTACATACAATATTAAAATTAATGTGAACAATTTCCATAAATTTCTTACAAACTAAAGTAAATTATAATAAAATCGTAAATATGAAAATGTTCAACACGATAATTTTTACTAAAAATAAAAATTGTCGTAGCATGAAAATTAATTTCAAGAAAAATGTTTAATTTTAATAATTTTAACATATTTTAATTTTTTTTTTTTTTAATTTTTAATAACTATTAAGTTCTCGATTCTCATAATTCATACTGAAATCTGCATTTAATTTTTATATAAATTAATGGTAATGTGACATGCAATCCAGTGTGCCTTAGAGTAATTTTTATATGTGCATTTTTTCAGGATTGAAGGAATTTTTTAATTATGATTGCTGATTGGGTGACTTTATTAGCTGATAAAATAGTTGTTGGACTCTCAGTAATTTCTCATAGAAAATTTAAATATAAATTCATAGATAAAAAAATGAATTGTAAACTGAACGAAAATCCTCTATCTTAAGAATTTTTCGTCCGTCGTTTAAAAAATAAAATATAAAGTGTGTCCACTTAAAAATGTTCCACTTCAAAGGTTCCGAAATTAAAAAGTCGGGTTCTGAAAAAGATAAGATTTTTCTTCTCGCCAGAAATTATGAAATACGGGCGGGCCCTCAATAAGTTTATAGCTTTTTCATATGCATAAATTATGCCTCACTGTCTCACTCACTTAAGCTTTATGTTGGAAGGCTAATTTGATTCATTTTCAATCCAATTTCCTTGATTTAAATGAAGTCTGGAACTTTTTTGCAAAAGCTCTGAATGAACTTAAAAATCTGTAGAAGTTTTATGTTTTGAATAAAATTTTAAATGTTTTGAAATTTAATTTTAATCCGAATAATTAAATTTTAATCATATCTGAAACGTTCCTTCAACTCTAATAAAGCATTTAATTTTCAAAGGAATCTTTAAATTTGGGTTGTAATTTTATTTGTATTGAAACCTGCTTTCTTTCAATTGTAATTAATTTAACTGCAACAAAACTTAAAATGATACGTGAAAAGCTCCGCATAAAATTAAGAGCTCAGTGAAAGCTTTCATTTTTAATAACATTTTAGACGTTTTCAAATCTAATTTTTACCTGATTAATTAAATTGTAATCAAATCTGGAACTTTCCTACAAAGCTCCCCAAAAGCTTAAAAGCTCAAGGAATGTTTTGGGTTTGGAACCTAATTCTCGGGTACCAAGAATTTCTTCATTCTTAATGAAATTTATTCAATGAAATGAATGAATGGAGAGGTTCATTAGCAAATAGATTTCCATGTATAAATTAATTACACGACGTGAAGAAATTACCCGCAACAAATTTGGTTATTTTGGGGAAACGATGCGTTACGCAATAAGATATCGATTAGACAAAAAGCTTACGTTATTCTATGAAAATACTAGTATAGTAATTCATTAGTATACATAAGGATTATGTAACAATGGAGGATGTTTCTTGGTATTATAATAAACGATCCATCATACGATGAAGCATTTTTTGAATTTAAAATTGTGTTTTGATAAAAGAAAAAACGTTCATATTTATTCCGCCTAACCGAATTTAAAAAATCATATTTTTCCATCATTTGTTATGTCGGGGAAGGATGAGTTTCTTCCTCCCAAACGCCTAATAAATATAAATTTTAACAAGAAATATGGTATCTGATATTGTCGAGAAAAATGTTAATCTCTAATCAATATAATCCATAAATAACATTTACCACCCATCCTAATATGATTATAGGAAAAAACGTGTTTTAAAAGCAACGGCCAATATTTTAAAAAGTCTTGTTTTACATTATATAACAATTTTTTTTAATAATAAGCTATTTCATATTCCATAATAATTTCTCCTAACGGAATATGACTGGCATTTTCCCAAATATTCCATTCAACGTTTGTAATCCACACTTTAGAAAATAATTTCCTTTCTCTGTTTTCTTAACCTGTCATCCTTAACTAAAGCTGCTCTTTAGGCATATCCCCTACCTATTCCCTTCCATACTTATTTTAAATGGGCTTTATATAGACTTAATACAATATAAAGGTATATATATGATAAAAGCCCATAAGGTACTTATAGATAAACATTATATGGATCCCAGTAGACATAGGGATACGATGAGAACATGCAGAACAAACTCTTCAACTTTTGTCTATAAAACGAAGTAGCTTCTCACTATATCTGGTGGATGGAATTGTTTACCACGCTTTTAGCCATTCCTCCAGACTACTTGATGTATATATGATATATCACGATTTTTATTCTTTTTATAACTCTGAACAATATTATACTCGATATTACAATATACCCACCACTTGATTCGTTTTTACTTCAACGTTCAAAAGTGTAAGTGATACGCACCCTGAAAAAATCATGGTTGGATGGATATACACGCAAGTAAAACTTACATCATACGAGTATATACAGAGTGATTTAATTCGAACCTTTCAGAGATCCGTGCCAGATTTAAGAATTTTAGCTGCAAAAATACCGAAGTTCCTAATGTTTTGTCATGGTTTGAAATATTGAAAATAAAAATTGTTTTCTTAAAATAATTATTAGAAACAGTCAGCAAAATTTATTTTATCCATGCCTTTGCTGAATTTCAACCTGCTTGGTAAATTTTTTTGGCAAAATTCGATCATTTGAAAAATTGCCTTTTTGATTATCTAATAAAGTATTTAGAAAAAAAATTTTAGCCAAATCAAAGGAAATTTTTTAATTACAAATGGTATTCCAAAATTATGGTGGAAAAAACATCTAGAAAAATGAGCTAGATGCTTGTAGATAGAACACCCGGTATATACAAAGTAGATCCCTGTTATACGCAATTTTATAAAAGATGAAAAGATATCAGAAACCACACCAGCCCAAATTCATTCAGAACCACCCAACAATAAAACACATAAACGATGTCAGAACAGAAATAAGAAAACAAATTTGAAAGACTGGTGATTTATACTTCTAGACACAACCTTAATTCCCAATGACTCGGAAAAGAAACTGTGGTATCGAATGTACGGAAGTAACAATTTTCCCGTCCACCGGAACCACCCGCCCAAAGAAAAAAATTCAAGTAAAAATAAAAATATACTACAAACACGTCTTAACAATGTAATTTTTATTCCATATGACTTATATATTTATAAGGGTAATGAAAAGGATGAGTTTCTATGGGACTACACATTGAATTGCCTGTTTTATATAATGCGTGGATATATTAAGGATATATAGAAACTTTTTAATTTAAAACAATTGTACCAGAAAGCTTTATATTATTTTATTGTTTGTTATTGTTGAATAAAACAATGTAAAATACACCCATTAAAGGTGATAGAGATTATTAACCAAGAAAAGGATATAATATTGTATATACAGATATCCTTAAGTTCATTCATAGAATTTTGTACGTGTAAAATTCATTGATTTTTATTATCTTGCGACGTATTTCCCTGCTTAAGGACGATCGATATTTGTATGTTTGATATTAACATATTATACTAAGGAATAATATCGCAATTTATGTTTAAGGAAGTGAAATTAAAGGATGTAGGTAGAAAATGATTTAAAGAAAATCATTGTTTCTGACAAAATGTTGAATGTTTCTGATGAAAGGTATAGAGACATACTCTCTTCGAAACGATTCGAAAATTAAATTCGAGCGTACGGCAAATAATAGGAAAGTTTAATGTTTATTGGTTTGGAATGGAGTCCAAGATAATTGAAGTTTATACAAGGATATATATTTTACTTTTATTAGATTAATGTTCGTACAGGACTGTTTTATTAGTAAAAATGTAATAATATCCTTTTTATAGCCGAACAGATGGTAGCTTTTTTCTGCATATAAAAAAGATAGGCATATTACTTCTAACCCGAAATTCCAAAGAAATCTAATATCGCTTAGAATTTCTTTATTTCATATAAAAACAATCAAATTAAGTAAATTATAGGATATATTCCGTGATATCCATTATATCAACTTCCGATTGAATTATTAGTATTATTTTTAGTCATAATCTAGAAGTTAGTCCTAAGTATATTTAATCCTAATTATCCAACACAGAAAAAAATTCTGTAAACCACCCCCTGAAATACGTTGTCACGAGTCTGATTAACAATTATCTGAAAATCGGGTTATCATATTCACACACGTAATCAACCTTTTTTTCATTTCCTTTGTATCATTTTAATAAAACATTAAACTCAAATTTAACCAAATGCTAATTTAGTATATAAAACAATAGCTTATATACGGATACGTACTGATATGAATAATATATTGAGATTAAATTCATAACGTAATGGTCGGTAGATAATATGTGGATTTGAGATCCGGCAGATAAAGGACTACTTTGTCGGCATGGAGATACGATAGATTAGAAATGAAAGATTTGAACCATTCCCCACAAAAGAAGTAGTCCCTTTGCTGACGTTGGTTAATACATATATGGTTACATACATGGTTGACATATAATTTGTCGCGATACAATTCTAAATTCGCTTGGGGATTATTATTTAGTAATATTCGTACAATATACTATTGGCCATAAGTAGAAAATATTGATGTATTATTTTGCAATGGAAATGGCCATATAAGAAGCTTTGGTTTGGCTTCGCCTTGTACCGATTGGGATATATCCCATTGGATAGGCAAGCAGGTCATAATTCATTCACACCTCTCTATTATCCTTAAATTAAAAACAATAGCTAAGGCATATCTAATGATCTCGAATTATTTAATAAAATTCTCGTAAAATTTTTTACCGTTTTAAAGTTGAAATATGGAATAAAAATCCAAAAATAACAAAATGGATAAATTCGTAAAAATTTTATCTAAATTTTTTAAAATGTTTGATTTTTTCTAGACACTACTTAGAAATTTTTTAATCAATTGCAGAAGCTTTTTAAATTTTTCGGGGAGGCTTTAAAGTGGATTTTTATAAAACAATTAATTATTAGCGAAATTACTATTATACTATTGAATTAAAATTTCTATTTAAATCTCTTTTTTAATTCAATATTAATAAATTTGGTTCTAATGACACCAAATGACATAACGACAAATTATTAGGAAATTGTTCAACAAAAATTGATCGAATTTTTTAAATTTCTTATAATTCGATGTTTGATGATATTAAAAAAATATATGTTGCGAGAGGATATATGAAACAGTTTCCCCCAAAAATCACCGTTTTCCTGATGTACCGCTTATTGGCTCCAATCAAATTAGGGAGTCGATTTTTTTAAAAACTTTGTTTTATGATTTCCTTACTGTTTTCTCAGTTATCATTTCCCATAATCAGATTTTTTGATTTCTTAAAATAATTTTCTGGAAATTAAAATTTTCCGCAAGCAGTCAAGGAAATATTAAAAACATGGAAGATTTCTATCGATTTTTTGCCCAAAAAACGGATTGACTTTTTCAAAAAATTTTCTTAACAAAATTTCTTTGTTTACTATTTAGAAATATTTTAGAGTCATTAAACGAATGAAAATCAATCGAATTTGTTTGCCTTTTTTTACAATTTTGATATTTGAAATCGGGTTTCATATTTATTATTGGGTTACCACTGACAATGGGATTAAATTATAGAAATTAGGCTAAATATACAAAGAAATAAATTTATAGCACGAGGAAGAAGATCGAATAATTATGACCTGCAATGATGTAATAGAGGTAGGTATTTAAATACTTTTTATTTTTACTTAAATTCATGCACATAATAAAGAATACCGGATCTTCTGATTATAACCCAGATGATAATATACGAGTTTATGTCGTGTAAAAAGAGTATATAGGATAGGGTAGTGATACACATGAAAACCTCCATTCATCGATACAAGGGAATTAAATTAATAATGTGAGGTACCGAGATTAAATGGAGCTTTTTATTATGTATATTATTTGCCTTAACAATTACCACCACCATATATACTAACTTTATATAAAATAAATGGTGTACGAATGAATAACCCCGCCAAACGGATATAATGTGCTTCCTATTATCATCCCTATTATCTCCATCTCTAATATAATACATTTGTTTATTCAAATGGTATAAGGGAAGCTAATTAGAAATTTAAAAGGTATAAAGAGGATAACTTGTTAAAATATCATCAGAATATAAACGTTTCTGTTACACATACTCGACTTCAATATACGGATGTGGACGATTTCTTTTTCCCGGGGTTACCCATATGCTTATAGTGCGAGTAGAGTATATTTAGGATACTTTTATATGATAAGTTAATAAGGGAATATAGACATGTTAATTATTCAGTGATATTTAATAATTTAAGCTCATTTCAGAAGAGAATGATTATCCTTCATATTATTTATTAAGTTTAAGTTAAAACACGGATTTTACATTTACCGTGCGTTTTCTATACCATACAAATACAGTGCAATCCGCTTATAATGGACCCTGAGGGGACCAAAAATTCTGTCTACTATATCCGGAGGTTCATTATATCCGAATATTAATTTTTTGTAATTTAAAGTAGGAAATAATGCTTTATTTAATGT
>JANTOP010005162.1:0-17113 GCA_027564815.1 Symmerus nobilis
AGTGCCTCACAAATGACAACTTATCATCGAACAGGACACCAAGGTCACGAAATTCCTGGACTCGACTTATGTCAATAAGTTGTTTTAAAATATATGTTGGGAGGGGAATGTTTGAGGTATTGATAGATTATGGAAATCATTCTCTATATGAATCTCTTTTCAAATTTTGAAATATTAAGTTATTATGAAAATTTTATGGATTTTTTACGTCAACCCCTATAAATCGGAGAGTTAATATTTTGAACGGGTTTTTTCCCATACTTTACTCACTATATCATTAGGATTAATTTTGTATAACCGATTGATTCCCCAAGAAAATTTGTAGGAAATTCGTAATTTTCCGGGAGATGATCAGAAAAATTGTATAAAATCAGGCATGAATATATTATGCCCACTGGTTCAAAATATTCAATATATAAAAATAAATTTAAGATATTGGAGAACCAGCGAGAATTAAAAAGTGGTTTTACCTACGATCTACATTTTCATATTTATTTCTAAAAGGGCGTTACGATAAGTTGAATTTTGGTTCTGATATGGATATGGACTGATAAGGGGAATATTGTCAGTAACGCCTAATATATGGATATGAACTTTTAGGCCTCCCTTTCGTCATTAATGTTAATATCCCGTTGTAAAATTTATATCAGCCATTGATTCTAAAATTATTGGACAGGAAGTGTTAGATTTCATTACTCGTATACTACATTTCACCTCTAAAATTATTGTTATAGGACGAATATAATTTCAACTCCTAAAACTTGAGTTTGTTAGTTTAATAATCCCAGGAATACTTTATATTATAAAATCTATGGAAAATATAATCCCAACATTACTAATAATTAATAAATAATTAGTTCTAACCACGATATAGTTACTTAAGGACATTATTATTTAAACTCATTATAGGACAAAAGCAGTGCGATAATGACGTACGGGTACTCATATTCCCACGAAACTATAGCTACTTGTCTTTTAGTTGATTACCCTAATTATAATCCATCTTCCTTGGTTGACTTCCATTATCCAAAAATATTCTTTTTATTATCTCTAAATACTCGTCCCATATTACCGATCGAATATGACAAAGATGAATGAAATAAAAATATTTTTGAAATAAATTTGACATAAAATTGATCATTCATCACGAATTATATAATAATACGAGTAATACATCTATAGGTTGTCATAAAAACGAAGTGGACAAGCACAACAAAAATCATCTTATTGTTATATTAGGAAGATATTGGCAGAAATTGTACTATGGCGTGTGTAATGTTGTATGTCAATGAGTCGAATTGGACAGTAAAGTGTTTTTATGGGTTGATTTTTATTTAATGACTTGGAATTTTATGTATTCTTTTCCATAAATAACTATTATTATTATTACTATTATTATTGGAAAACAAGAAGTTAATAAATTCGAAGCAATAAAAGCAGGTGAAAGAGATATTTTCTGTTCAGGGTTTTGTACATATATATATGGCATTTAATGTCATAAAAAGTAGTCGTATTTGTGATGGATTGGAAAATAAGTAATTTGTTATATACTAAATTATACTCATGAAATTCTTAAATATTTTATGGAGTTATAGAGATTTACAATCATAAAGGGAAACTATTAATATTATAGTTTAACATGGAATTTATTTTATTTATTATGTTCCGTAGTCTTGTTTCATATTCATACCGTCACTACATCCCTGTAATTTTATCGCCGTAATATTCTGTACCTACCGCTTCATCTTCTTTCTAATCAAATTTTACCTAGTACATTCGTACCTGATCATCTTTTAAACCATATTATATTTCTCAACAGAGATTAAGAGGTTTACCTCTCAATTTCTTTCCTGATTATTTAATTAAATATAAAACCACCTTTTACGTTGATATTTGACCTTTCCAAAAGAGGAAAAAATACCGAAACCGCTGTGACGATTAATGTATACGTACTTTACCACCGCCATACCCAGGTTTCGACCATTTATTTTTATTCGTATTTGTATAAAATATTCTACATTTTTCGGTGCCTAGAATTCATTATCTTGCCACCATGACACACACCACTAATATATAATAAATCTGTTTGATTACCTCAAGATTTTTTTTCCTTCCTTCCATCAGTGTTTCCCCGGGTTACTTTAATTCTTATTATGAGGACTACATCATAAATGATACAGAAAAAAATTGATGAAGCAAAAAAGAGAAGTCTTTCTTTTCGTTTGCCATACGGGATAAGAACTATAAGGAAAAAAAACGGAGAAAGAAAAAGCAAATAATAAAACAAATTTGGGAATAATCAACTTTTCATTGAACGTTTTTTCTTGTGGAAACAAAGTAAACATATGTTCTTTTTTTTTTTAGATATTCTTGGGGATAATTGAATTTGGTTTGCCAGTCTTTATAAACCATGATACTTTTTGTCTGGCTGCTGGGAAGCCCCAGTTGTACGTTTGTTTTGAAACAACGAAAAATCAACTTGAAAATAGAAGTCATATTTCAATTTTTCAAGTTGGCCCTTACCACCCCGATAACCTCCGCCACCTATCCCCCATATATATTACGATTTAATAATTCAATCAAATATCAAGATTTTCGAATCAGGCGCAACTTTTCCCATTATTCGTCCATTTATTTGATGATGTGTTTAAATAACTATTCGAATTCTATCTGTAATTTTTATATTTACTAATTTTCTCCTTAATTGGACGCTTACCGAATCCTTCTGATTTTTTCTGCACTGGCATCTAAATTTATTGACTTTCCCTCCTTTTTTCAATTATTCTAAATTCTTAAATTGAACTTCTTGTTGCTTTGTAGGATTTTCTAAACTTTCCATTTATTTTATCTCGACTTTTTGCCCCTTTTGTCAACATATTATAAGCATTAACCATATTTTAGTCATATTCTGACTTGTTGTGACCGAAATTGGGAGATATTGAGTTGTGGATTATAATCGTCAAATTATTGCAGAAATAGAGCTCGAATTGTTCACAGAAACTAACCAAAAATAGGGGATAAGGGAATTGTGAGATGTAAGATTGATTGGGTATGGCTTCAAGGATTCACATTGTTGATTAAAAGAAATTTATTTTAAAAAATTGATAATTTTTCCGTATTTTCAGTTTCTTGATTTCCCTGTCTCAAAATTTTCACGATTCTTCGATTTTTTCCGTCAGTTTAAGACTTTTTGTTATCTTTTTCTGACTCTGACTATTTTCCGGACTTGAATCCGACATTTGTTATGATTTTTACGGTCTCTTGGGGGCCTAAATTATGCGGGAAAAATCATATACCTACAGAAATTTGGAATCAAGCTTTTTGGAATGAAGAAAATCTTTCAATTTGAAGGTTTGTCTCAATTTTTATAATTTTAAAATTTTTACAAAATATTCAGGAATGAAAGTTTCAAAAATACGTTTGGACAAGATTATGCAAAATTTCATAAGATTCAATCGATCGATTGTTAAAAAATCGAAATATTTTCTTATAATTCTCATAAATTTTCGAACCATTTTACAGATAAACTGACTTTCCCAAAAATTTTCTCTGAAATTTAAAAATTTAAAAGCACAAAATTGTTCTTAAACGAATAATGGAGAAAGTAATTTCTAAGAATTTCAAAAAAATTAACCCCCGAATTTTGACGGGGGTTTCCTGCCGAACCATCGACTTTAACAAATTAAATTGATTTTTTTCGGAACCGTATCAAAGCAAATTTAAGCAAAGTTCATCAAGCAAAGATATACATGTTATTGTGTTTAAAAAACATTTAATTGATTTTAATGACTTGGGACACATTGGGGGATGAACAAATTTGTTGTAAAAAGTAGGTAGAAAAAAGGTCGACATTTCCTTAACTTCATTGGATTTCTACATTTGATATTTTATTAAGTTTATAAGGTTGCCCACCCCTGCAATTGACTAATCTGAAAAATCTATAATAATAATAATCGTTGTTGGGTTAAATTAAGATAATTTTAAATATTGTTTCTGATAGTACATAAAATATTGATTATCCCATAAATACTACCCACTAAAGTTTATTGTACTAAACATACGACATAAGACGTTACATATATACACAAAATGCACAAAGATGTAGGGATCCGTTTAAACTTAATCCTCCCCAAATTCGATTCCATGAACATAAAGTAATAAAGTCTCGTATTATAATAGCTCTGTACGTAGTCGTACTTAAACTTACATGGATAAGGACACCCCATTTTTATGTTTAATATAACAACTATCAAATGGTGAAGTTGGAATTTTTCCCCCGATCGATAGCCGGAGGGCTAGTTTAAATTGGATTCGACGAATGAAAAGATACATGGGTTTATTAGTTTAATAGATGATTATCGTGTATATGGGATCCTCTCTCTCGTCTTATTTCATCCCAAGTTAATCGGTTTAATGTTTAATGTTTTTATTTAATGACTGTATATACAATATATTTTCTCTTTTTCTAGTTTATTTTCAGGAAACAAGAAACGTTGATTTCTCTAAACAGAAGAGCTTAAGGACGGATTTTAATGGCAAAGCAATTAAAAACTGTTCAATTATTGTTGAGCTTCTTGAATCCAAATGATTGGTTTTTATTTCTATTTCTTTATATAATTTTTAATAGATCTTAAAAAAACAATTAAATTGAAATTATCGATTTCATTTAATATTATCTGAAAAGATAGTTATTAAATTAAAGTGTCGGATGTATTTATCTGGCACATCAACAAGATAATTTCTTAAAACAATTATTATTAATATTAATTCCTATATATAAAAATTAATATAAAATAAAACATTGTTAGAATTATATTTTTTTATTACATTTCATTTGGTATGAAAATGAAGCCGAGGCATCAGATATTATCATCACGGAATGGATTTTCTTTCCGATATTAACAATTATAAATTTCATCTTCCCTATATTACCCCACTGTTCCGTATACCGGTCTTTTTTCAATATCAAGATAATTGCAGCCAGAAGAAAAATAATCTTTTGATGTCATCATCAATTACAATGAGTCAAGAGGATATATGGAAGGGACGACACATAACACTCTTTAATTATAATTGTATAAAAACAAATTTAATAAAAAAAAAACGGAAAACCTTTTGATATTATACATTTTCTTGATTAGTAAGTGTTAAAGGAAAGGTAACCAAGTGCGCCCAACAGTATAGCTTTCATCCAAAAACCCATTTCAAATTAATGCGATCAAAGTATTTAAAACAAATCCCACAAGACACGAGAAGAGGAAGTTACCGTATACAGTATGTAGGCGTTATAAAGACAATTTTTAGTATCAAGATATACTTAATGTATATGATTTGTTCGTCCTAATTAATGAACGAGATATTTTATTAAATAAATTTTATAAATAATCTAATGACTTGTTAGTAGGCAGATACCTAAATATGAGTGAGTCAAAAAATCAGTAGATATTATATAATATGTATCATACTTAGAAGTTTATCCGTACATAAATCTAACCAAGTTAAAGTTTAACAGAACTTTCTAGTTTCCTGTTTCACTATTATCCAACAAAATATTCGGGAAAGTCCATAATGATTATAAAAATATTGCTTGGGTGTGCTTGGGGGAGAAATGGCGAGAAACTTTAGTTTCGCTCCACGTATAGTTCGGAAAATATTTATATGAAATAATAATAATAATAAGGAAAACTTTTAATAGACTGTAGGTTTTCCTCAGGTCGGATCATTAAATTTTCGATACCAAATATGAATAGTAAAAATATGGGTGTTCGCTACGGGAAAAAATTGAATTGAAAGCTTAATGATCCACCCTCATTTTATAAGGATTTTATTAATAGTCATAAGTTTAGTAATAATTTGTAAAAGTTGCCAGGTATGTAAAGTATTACTAAAGTTGATATAATATAATAGATTTTACGGTTTCTACCAAAAAAGTCGGACGTAATTAAGATATCTGAAACTTTTACCAAACCGGAAAGTTTAACTATAAAACATACTGTAAATTAATTTGAATATATAGGTACGGACAGTGTACTGGTATACGTAAAATTGAAAATATTCCTTGACCGAAAGAGCATTTCCAGCAAATTATTCTTGTATAAAATATTATAACATTTTAATCGCGAGATTTCATTATAGAAAAAAATAAGTTGGAAAATAGAAAAGTTTAATACTTTTAGTATTTATTTATATTTATTATATTCTAAGGATGAGTAGATGTAAGTTTGGGTACTTCGTATTTGAAAAGTTTGTTGGAAATATTGCGGTTTACTAACCAAACCAGAGGTAATTATAGTAGAGATTTTTCTTATAGATATTTTGTAAATATATGAAATAAAGATATTTCCAACAACAGTAACCTATGGGTTTCCTAAAACCGCGTTATTAAAAGTTAACCGTTGAAGCAACTTTCTATAACCAACTTCATAATATCTGAATACTTAAAATAATAATAGTAACGGTTTGGCTTACTATTATTAATCAGCGGCGTACAGTGAATATCTCAATGAGGTGTGCCGAATTTTATGAACTTAACAAAATGTTAGCATCTAAAATTTAGTTTTTTAAATTTCATGGAAAATGGATTGCGGAAAATGTCTAGAAGTGGCCAGGAATGTTATTTTCTGTACAACTTATTGTTAGACAAGAAATTGTAAGATTTTGCTTGAAATTCCTTACAAGTGCCCAGAACTTTTATTTTTTTTCCTCTTTAGACAAATTATTAATTAATTCTTTTAATTCTATAATTAACTTTAACATTAATCCTATCTCATGCATAATTTCAAGGTTAATTGGAAGTCAATAATTTGTAAAAATCTATAGCCACTTGGAGACAAATTTATTTATTTTAGTTTATTTCCCTATTTCCAAGTATTCCAAGTCCCCACTTTGATGTTGAATTGTTTGACACATTTTCTGATTAATCTGATTCTGAAGTCTACTATTTTACAAATAGATTTTGCCCTGTCCAATACTTGATTTCTACCAACTTCAAATTAGTTTATCAGCCATTACCAGTGTTTGATCGCTAATTTACTTCGGTAAAGCTCATTTTGACCGTATCAATAATAAACATATTCAGCACCATAATCCATAAAAATCCACGGCTAATTTCGAACATACTGCATTTTTTTCTATATTTAAAAAAAAACTCTACAATGTAGGTAGGTGTTATATCCACCGATTAAACGATTTGGAATAAAAATTTAATACTGCAAATTGTTTAATAGGAAAATACAAATTTTACACTTTAACCATGTGCATTTCTAATAGCAATTCGTTATTTAAATGAATCAGATTTTTACAGAGTATTTAGTGGTGAAAGGCACAAGTTATGTTTGAAAATTGCATATGAGTTAAAGGACGAGTAAAAACCAGATCAATTTGGTTTCAATCCCATATCATATTCTACTAATTACTGTGAATGTAATTAATAAGATATAATGGTTATTTTTAATTCCGATTTGTATTAATTCTGTAAACAAATCACCCAGTAAAATATTTATTTGAAATATTTATAGGAAAAACCCAGGTGCGCTTTTCTATATGCTGTGGGATTTAACTATTTTTTTATTTATTTATTATTTATTCGACTATTAAAATCAATTGTTGTTATCAACTAAATATTATATATTTGATTGTATTTTTATTTATATATAATTTAAATGTTTTATCAGCAATCCGAATATGCTCAATTTCTTTCGAATAAGACGTGAAAGAAGTTGGAGAAGGAAAATAAAATCCCCTATAAGAAAAGCTTCGTATAAGATGAAAATATTTATGAATATAATTTTTTATGGTTCTTGCCAGACTACGAGTATAGAGAGGAAGGGCTTTACGTACAATGCCCGTATATTAGAAAAATGTCTTGGAAATTCTTTAACCATTTGGCTTCACAATTGAAAAACATTGTATACGAGAGTTTAATATAAATTTATAATAACAATAAAAAAATTTTTCTTGATAATTTATGGGCCCCCCGTCATATTTATGTTTATTGATATAAATTTTTATAAAATTTTTTTTTACACGAAACACGTATTTTCCTAGGAGATTTTTTTTCTAAACATATTAAACTTTTAGTAGATACTAGTTATTATTATACCCGTATCATACCTGCCCTATAAAGTTTAAGGGTATATGTGATAATAAAACTGCATTGCGGGTAAAATTCCAACCCTATAAGCTTTATGATTCCTATTATAACCTCAATTATAAATCGAACCGACTAAATAATGAATCTCTGAATTTAAATCCCTTAAATCACAGATATATGATTATATTCTTAAAATATAACCTCATTTCTAACCACTCATCGTTCATACTAAATGGTACACTAAAAGATTTGTATGTACAAATAGGATTGCACTCCTTCTTTTATTGCGCTATAAATCTATTGACTCATCTAATAGAAAAATTGTACGCTAACCCCTTTGTTTGTTATACACTAGAAAATAGTGACTGTCTCTATTCTCCTATTCTATATCTAAACCCGAATTTTTATTGTAAAGACGTTTTGTAAGCGTAGAAAATCTCATTATGATAGACACTTTATTTTTACTTGGCCCTTACTCAAATAGTAAATTTCTAAAAGACATTACATACGAGACGTACGACATACGAGCATAATGTTTCGAAATGTAAAATAAAATATCACATAATATTATATCCTTAGATGGTTTTCCCTTCTTCATTCTTACCACAGGGAGAATCGATTTAATCAAAAGAATTCCTATAATTCTTTAACTTGATATTTAAAAAATTCCGGATCACCCTATCTAACACCGCTTTATGACAGCAAAAGAAAATAAGTTGAAAATATATTATTTAAGCCCTTCTATTATAGATAACATTTTCTAAGAGTGGGTTTGGGTATCCTGATATATAAACATATCTAATTCATGATTTGTAGTATATCCATTTGATAGGAGAATAATATATAAAAAATAGGTTTTTGAAAATATACTAAAAGCATCTACTTTTTATCCTAATTCGAATGCTTCCTTGAACCCGATGCTGATAAATAACGTAATTTTTGCGGAGAAGAAAAAAATTCTAGAAAAAGGGGTGCATATTGATTTTCCTACATATAATACAGGGTGGCTGCAATAGTACGGGATATCCACATAACTATTAACCAGTTAGTATTAAGATATAATATAGGAAATCAACCCCAGTTTCTTTAACTGAAAATTCAATTTAGATTGCCCTGTAAGTAATAAGTGTTTTGATTATAATAATATATACGTTTTCCATAAAACAGCAATTTGTAAGGAAATAATATAAGAAAAACACATTTCAAGTATTTAATATATTACAACAGTAACTATTTTAAGAATTCTTTGTACCGCACCTAGAGGAAATGGTTGGAAGGTAAGTAAACTACCTAATAGTTTTTTTTTCATAATTCACATCATACTCGCTATACACTCCTGAAAAGCGGCTTTCATAGAAATGAAAAACGGAACGGAAAATTTTTCATATATTGTATAATACCATCCCCGTACCCATTCAAAATGTAATTTAAATTCTATACACATATCCCCATGCACACCCGATAAGTAGTAAGTATATACACAAAACACTTAAGATAAGAGGAAAATGAGTGTTTTGAGATATTTTTTTTTCATCTTTTTAATATTTTTATGTCTTTCCGAATCGTTAATACTTTGAAAGATTGTGTGTTTTTTTTTTGTATCATTTAACTTTAGAATTTTATGTCTGAAAGTTACAGTAATAAATGACTTTCGAAAATTTTCCTAGGAAATGTATTCCTAGGGTAACATGTACCAGCTATTATGTGCAATATAGGGTTTCCATTAATCAACAGGTTCGAGGCTAATCCGTTGATTATGGAATTTCTCTTGGTGAATTTTTAATATAATATTACTTAAGATTAAGAAATAAATCAATCGCATTTCAAATTTGTAGCATAACTTATGAAATTAAGAATTCGAAATTTTACAACAAAAGAATGAGGAAGGGCACGGGGGAGAAAAAAATCGTTTCGAAGAGGGAGGAAAAGCTTTCAAATGCTCTCATTGAATTTTCGGTACTCCATACATGCTCTCTAAGTTATTAAAAAATAAAGCGTTTAGCGTCGTCGGAGGAAAATTAGGCAGGGTCAATTAAAGTCAGAAAAAATTTGGGAATATTGGGACGTATTTGGAGAGACGGGAAAAATCGGAAAACATCGACAAAAATCGGGAAAACACATGCTAAAGAATACTGGATTTAAAAAGTTCCAAAAGCTTTAAATCTTTAAATTAAAATATTATCTTAGTCTGGAATACTTTGTAAAACTGGAAAATTGAAAAATGAAAAATTTATCTGAAAAATTTTACATAAATATATGCTATCAGTGGGCTTTCGAGTTTTTTCATAAATTTATTTTTTTTTTTTGGAAAATTTAAAATTTCGTCAATTTCGTCTGGATATAAAATAGATTTCAAAACGGAAAAAAATAAGTTCGAAACTTAATCTTCCTTTGTGCTTACAATGAATTGAGGAAGCTCTTAGCGAAAATTTAATATTTTATCTAAAAATATTTGATCGAATAAAAATTAGATTACAAATAAAATAAAATTACTTTTTAGTTTTAAACTTTCAATGAACTTTCCGGATTTTGTTTTATTTTGGAAAAAGTTGAAATTTTGTTAAGGCATCGTCATTTGGATGAAAAATAGGTTGCTACACGTAATAAATAAGGTTCAGAAAATAAAGCTTCCTGGGAGCTTTTAAGTTTTCGCAGGGATTTTGTACGCAAACTTTAGTTTTGATATTTTTGCGTTTTTCCCTAACTAATTTATAAACTTTCGGCAATATTACATTTTTTTAATCCGAGTAAAATTATCGGGAAATCCAGAACAAATATCACGATATCCGACATTGAAATTTCTCGGTGGAGCATTTACGAATTTTTGATTTTTCTTATATAAATTTGAATTTTTCGGAAATATTTCATTTTTGTATTTTTACCTAACTGTCAAAGCAACTTCCTACACTCTAGTAATAGCTCTGAATAAAGCAGACGCAAATGAAAGCTGAAATGAAGCAAATGATAAATTACTTGTTTTTTAAATTCGATTTTAAAATTTTGAAATTGTCCAATTTTTATAAAATTTGTAAATTTTCGTAAAATTTTCCGAATTTGACGAAATTTTTTAATCAGATCTTTTTTTTCAAACATTCACAAATTAAATTAGCATTACAGATTGCGCCAATTAGGTTTTTCGAATGGGAAAGGAAGGAATGATATATTTTTTTTTTCGATTCAGAAACTAGAAAGTGCAAGCTTTCAAAAGAGCTTTAGATCATTATTATCTTTTAAATAGCATTTCCTACTATGTATATCATTTAAAATAACAGTTCCAGTCCTACTGGCGTTTAATTAAACCAGAGTTTCCCATTTCGTAAAGTAACAGAAAAATTTACTGAACACGATATGAGGTGAACTCAGTTAAATTAAACTAAACGAATTTAGAAAGACCTACAGAATTGCCCCGTTAGAGAATTTAATAATGAACAACTCTCCGTAAGCAAAAAAAAAAAAATTGAAGTAAATTAACCCATCGGGGTAAATTAATTCATTAATATCTTAATGAATGGATAGATTTTATGAGGTTGAATAGTCGTTATTATAATTATCTTCAAATTAATGTTCAGTAGCGAACAAGAAATATAGATTTTTTTTCGATTATCACTATTGTATTGTTAGTTTATATGTGCAACTATCCCTGTTAGTCGTTAATTAATATATTATCCGTTCCAGTATATTTTTAGAAAAATCAATTAATTTTATTTCTGACAACTTCTTCCCTCAAATACATTTCTTCCCGAAGAATATTGAAATAAAAAAAAATCCTATACTCAATGAAAAGGATTAAGGTTCGTCTAGGTAACTTATAATATAAGAAATTGATAATAGCTTGTCATATTTGATGGATGTTCAATTTGTCAATGTGAAGTGTGCATGTAAGTTATGGGCAACTAAATAGATTGAAATCTAGGTGGAGTTTTTCTTTTTATCTATACACCAGAGAGATTGAATGAAATTTTATTTTATTTATACGCTAAAGATATGTGCAGGGATTTAAGTATTTTTTTCAATGTACCAGAATCGAGTTGGATGAAGAAAATCTTTCATATGATGACATGTCATTTGTTTTGATACTGACAAAGCATAATTTTCCACAAATTGAATGCATATTACAATTTTACTCGATGTATAGGGAAAATGTATTAAATATCTATCGATATACCTACAGAGGCGGATCTTGTTATTTGGGTTGGGTCGATAGGTTGGATTTGTCATTAGTATTAATTTAAAAAAAATAGCTTGTCGACACATTTAGATCTAAGAATTTCTTGATATATATTTTACACTTCTTTTTCCATCATCTTTTCTCTTTATATAACTAAATAAGATTGTCATGTTTGTCGGGCAAACTTCTGGGGTTCTTATCGAAATGGGGAGGCGGCCAGCGGTTGGCGTAAAAAAAAGCAAATTGTTTAAACTTTTTCCTTCAACATGACTTCATTTTCACAAAAGCCTTGAAAATGGAGAGGATAAAATGAGAAAAAGTGATCAACAAAGTCAGCAGGACTTTTGTGAAAATGAAAAAAAAGTAAAATTATGTTTTACTTTTGCCTGGATAATATCGAAACGAAAAATGTATATAATAACTTTTCCTAAACTTATCGCATAAAGAAGTAAAAAAATTCCGGAAAAACTTTTCCCCAATTTATTTTTATATTCAATTTCTGTCACATTTCTCTTCTAGCAATATTATCTATATAGAAAGTTTGAAGAATATTATATTTATTATAACAAATAACAGAGTTTTGGAAGCTGGTTCATTATTACACAACCAGGCCAAGAAAAAAACAATTAAATTAAATAACTATAATTTAGTTAGGTCACTTGATTTCGGTACTAATTTAAAAATGTTCTATCTGGCAGATTCAGTGTTGTAAAGCAATGATTTATTTTGAATATCATTCAATTGTTTGGGGGGAAAATGTTTATCATCGCTGTTATCATTTAACGAATTGGATTCGAACAATTTTCGGGTGACTTTTTTATGCCTAATATTTCATTATTATTTTTCATATAATATACACTATTGATTTTTCTGTATACATTCCTATTTTATATTAACCCGACATTTATTTTCAGATTATTGAAAGGGGAGATCATTAAGCTGAACACTAAACTTCGGATTCCCTAAGGGTAATAATATACCCCAGTCAACTTATTGTTGACTTAGCTCTTGCAATTAGTCACGAAAGGACTCACACTGAGATCGATCGTATCCGAAGTATTAACTTGTGTAAGGAGCTAACGGTTTGAGGAGGGAAAAATAAAAACCTCGTCGAGTAAACAGAACCCAGTTCTTGTTTGCTTGGGGGTTTACTCAGTAAAATATAGAAGGGACAAAAGGGTCTTATAATTCTTAAAAATATTGAAGTAGAATTTTTTACATTATTATTAAAATATCATAAAGTCGAGCTTATTAAGTAATTATCATTAAAATGAAATCATATTTGAAAAACATGCCGCATTGCTGACAAGAAGAATAGCTGAATATGAACTTAATATTCTACTCTAATACCATTCTGACTTTATGAAAATTTCCTTGCACATTCGTTACGAGTTTCCCTACATTTTTTTTTTTGGCTTTTCCTGACAATGACTGACACACGAATAATTATTTTTGAGCCATACAAATAAGGTTGATTTTTTTCCTTGCTTTCGACAACTAGAGAAAAGGGATTGAAGAATTTCGAGTATATATACAAGTATATTATATTTGTACATACATTAAATAGCATTGGGATGGTTTATTTAATATGTACTTTATATGTAGAATATAGTAGTACATTTCATACTTATTAAATGGTGTAAAGATGGGGGGACGTTTTAGGAGAAAATTACTTTTTATACAATATCAGGCATTTATATTGAAGAAACAAAAATAACAAACGATATGGTTATATTTTTTCTGGAAGGGGGTTTAAGTTAAGGTCTTGGCCCTTTTACCGAATCGTTAGAATTATATATTTTAGATCTTCAAATTTGTTATTTGTCCAATTGGAAATGGAATAAAATCGGACATGTATTGATTTTGATTCTTTTTTTTCTTGTATTCTTGGGTAAGGGTTGTTTTGCACATTAAAAATTTAATCGATTTTGAACCGAAAGAAAGGAACAAAAAATATGTATTATTAATCTTCGGATCCAAATGTAATTTGTAAGCCTTTTCCAATAAAATCTTTTATGCAGACTTTCCACTTTATTTGGGAAATTCATTCGTATGGACTTAATACTTTGATATAACTTTTTTTTAGGTATCCTATTTTGACCTTAATATTTTATATTATTTTTTTTTCTCTTATCCCCAACCTCCAACCAAAATAAAAACCCTGACTACCGTACAAAACATATCCATTCCATAACACTATCTGTATGCTCAGTATATACCCAACTTAATTTTCTTATTTTCCAGAAAATTGATAATTTTTCCACATTTATAAATATAATGCAATTATACCTTACTAATATTAATCGTTATAAATTTTATGCATGAAACACTTTTAGAATTCATGCAAAAATTTTATTGTTCCGTTTGTGTAATCTCTGTATCTCTGCCTAGCCTAGCTCTATATAATCAGTGGTATTTGAATGAATTTTACATGAAATATTCCGATTCCTAATCGGAAGGAATCGGTGGCTGGTTCAACGATTCAAGACCACTGGTTCGATTAAAAGCGTGTAAGTATTATATGACTCGTGACTTACATGACATACATTATTATTAAAATTTATTATACATTAATTTCATTATTATTATTTTATTATATTAAAATTCTGGTTATTTCTCCTGAGGCAACCCCCGATCGCATTACCTGAGTTTACAAGTTATGTATAAGTTTGTATATGGCATACGATAAAAAAGTATTATATCGTTTTAGTGAATAATTGGGTTTGGCTTGGATTAGAAATTTTCTACGTTATATAGTCGACTATTATTATAGTATAATCAGCTTTTTCCTAAATAGTTTTTTAAGCTTGTGTATTTTTTTGTAGGACCAATTCCTCTTATAAATAAAATGTATTTTATAGGGCTGTAATATCGATTAGAGAAAACCCATTAAAAGAATTTTAAAGCTTGTGGCTTAAGCAATCCTATTCATTTGGACGATTCTCATTGATTCTATTGTAGGAATAAGAATTATATCCCTCATACATCACCTATATGGATATTATGTACCAACATAGAGGATGGTATTCTCTTGAACATCTCTTTAACGATGTATCTCGTATTAATAGATATTTGGACCATTCAATTAATTGAAAATAGAGAAAATTGAACCGGCCTAATATTCTATATAACATATCGTAGATTATACGTTCATCTTATAATAAATTTAAATGTAATGCTCTCGTCGATTATGGTTTGGAATGGCATAGTATTTCTGACGTTTTTTTTCTCTTGCTTTTACATAATTTATTCCGGAACGTGAATATTAAAATAATGGAATATTAAACCAGAAAATATTCAAATGTGTGTACATCACCCATTGAAATTGAAAAATTCCTCATATTATACAGTTGAAGGAAATCATGCTGATTCGAGTGTGAAATAATAATATTCCAATCGGCAATAAAAATGTAAATATTAAGATATTGATTATAATGACAAACAATATTTTAATTACCGCTAATATAATTTTATATTACCGTAATAGGAAGAGGAGACAATATCCTGTGATAGTTACTTATTATCAGAATATAATAACATTAATTACGTGCATCGAATCTCTGATTATATAATACTCAGAATGGATAAGTAGTCAAGAGATTATATGATAGAAAAGCTATTTGTCGACTATAAGAAATTGTTCTCGAAAAGATCCTGTCAATAAGATAAAAAATTTCCATTCTCATTCTGAATAAAAATGTTTTACAAATGATATTTTCAAACGATAAACAATCTTATATTTTTGGGATATAATACAAATTTCTTTATAACATTATTTCACAATTTGCATAATATATATAAGGAGCCGGAAAACATTGATATCTCACTTGAAAATTCAATTGGATGTTTCACAAAATAGGAATTTTATGAATACGACACGAATTTCCCTTAATTTTCATCATCGGGCTTGTCCTTTGTTCCATTCCAATCACTAGTGTTATATATGGTGAAATAAAGAACATGTTTGAAATTGTATTCATTGTGTTTGAAAATGTACCCCCCCAATCACAAAATACAATTTTCAATTATGAATAGGAGATTTCTGATTATATTTTTTTAAGGATAAATATATCTTAGGAGGCAAGGCATAACCGTTTACAACATAAGTCAACAAAATTAGTTTTCCAATAATAATTACTATGAGATAGGTAGTATTATCTACTTTGTTTCAGGCGATCATGAATCCTTTTTTATATAATTTTTCCCAGAAGAAATGAAATTAAATGTATTTAATCATATTAATAGATAGATGAGTTTTAATATTATTGGAATTATATATAATTGATACATTTTGGATACGGACAATATGTACCTTTAAAATTAGAGATAGAATTTAAAGTATTTTTAATCGCCATATAATCTAAAAATTTATCTGATGCCTTGCGTCCCTTGATATAATATATACTTACTTGCCTTGAAATTTTCCACAAAATTCAACATTATATATTTTCCTCCAGAATTTTGCAGAAACTTCTTGCCGCTCTCATATTGACTATCCTTACTATACAATCTAGTATTAAAATCATTTCCATATATATATTACAATGCCATTATCCGTTCGGAACGGTTTGGTCTGGTCTCCGAATTCTATACAAATATATACTATTGTGTGAATTATATTATTATGAATTCCGATTGAGTTATAAATAAAAAAAAAAAGTCTACATCTGTTCGAGCATAGAGTTTTTAAGGATTTGCAAGTTTTTTCCCTTTTTTCCCATATAATTTCTACATAATTTTAGATTTGGAAAATTTGTACTTGACGATGATTGGTACATATGTGACAAAAGGGACCTTATCTTGCTATAGGTCAAATTGATTTATAGCATTGGATAAATGAAAGGATAAAATTC
>JANTOP010005173.1:0-17107 GCA_027564815.1 Symmerus nobilis
TATTTTTCGGAAAAATATTTATAATTTTTTGGAAAATTTAATATTTCTAAATTTCTAACTTGAGTCAAATAGAGGATTAATTAGGTGATCTATTAATACTATAATATCAGGGGGCCCCCTCACAACTTATATTTTTAAAATCCCGCCAAATATCCACTTGTAGGAAATTCATTAAATTCTATCAATTTTTGTTCATAATTTTCCCTAAGAATTTCTAAGAAAACAATTTTTTCAAAAATATTCTGATTTAATGATGCCAAATTATTTCTAAGTAATTAACGAAGAGAATTTGTTAAAAAAAATTTTTGATGAAATCAATCGTTTCGATTTTTATGCAAACTCCGATTTTATTTTTTATTTCCGGTAAATTTTGTTCTAAAATCAAGAAATCTGATTATGCGAAATTAAAGCTAGGGGCACAAGGGGAAAATTAAAAAACAAACTTTTCTAAAAAATTAACCCCCTGATTTTAGGGGCGTCGATGAAAATAATGAATAATTTTTAGAGAAGCGCTTATTATGTCCCGGAAAATTTCAAATGGGAGATAATTTAGGTGATTTATTATTAACCTATGGACAGGGGCTCCCCTCTCTCCCTTTTATGCGATTTTTTATAAGAAAAAATCCCTTATTTAAATCCATTTTAAAATTTAAAAATATTTATTTTGAGAATTGGGTTTATTGGATTGAGGATTGGGTAATATTTTGAGAAAGTTTCTTCTACAATTTCCTAATTTACCCTGAATTTATTTGAAATATTTTGGGATCGTTGGGATGTAATTTTTTCTCAAAAATTGTTTGAAAAATCTAAATCGAAAATTGATGGAATTTATTCTTTTTTTAACAAGTCGATTTTGGATCGGATTTTAAAAATATTAGTTGAAAGGGGACATCTTGATTTTAAGGCATTGGAAAATCATATAAATCATCCCCTATTTGAATCCAATTCGAAATTTTAATATTAAATTTTTCAGAAAATTATAACGATTTTTGGGAAAAGTACCCATTTAAATCCTATTAAAATCAGGAAGTTCATTTTTATTTTACAAACATCCTCACTGACAAAAAAAATTTTTTTTTTCAAAATTCTAAAAATAGTTTTTAGTTTAACTAATCAAGTATTCGGAAAAAAAACTTTCAACCAAATCGAACGAATTTTTCTAAAAAAAAAATTTCATTAAAAAATGTGGATCTAGAAAATGGCAAGAAAATTAACTGATTGTTGTTAATGAAGATAATCGAATTTTTTAAAGCTCATAATTCGCCCAAAGAAATTTTTTTTTGAAAATCCTTAAATTAGTATTTAGTTTTACTAATCAAGTATTCGGAAAAAAAACTTTCGACCAAATCAGGCGAATTTTCTTTTAGAAAAAAATTCTTATTAAGAATGTGGTCCAAAAATTGCCTAGAGATTTTTTAAAAAAAGCTCAACTCGTTCAGAATTTTTTTTCTCAAATTCCTGAAATTAGTTTTTAGTTTACCTCATCGGCAATTCAGGAAAAAACATTCAAAGAAATCGGGCGATTTTCTTTTAAAAAAATTCAATTGAAAACGAGGAGATTTTCTTAAGAAAATTTTTTGAGGGCGAAAAAAAATCAGACATATTATAGGTCATGGGCGTTAGCTTATAAAAGATTTGAGTCTATAAATACATCTACCAACCAATTATTTTCGAACTACATAAATTGTGTACTCGCGAGTAACAGAACCTGGCAGTCCTGTCTAGGATAAATTAATCCATTGTCTAAAATTCAATATAACCCATTAGTGATTAATGGGGACATTCATCTGTATTTAGTTTCTAATTGAAATTGTAATTAATTTAAATTTCAACACTCGGTTATATATCGAGTGTCTAGTAAATACAATATTACTCTGTACAAATACACTTCATGTAATAGTAGGTTTAATTAATAAATGATTATAAACCAGCGTTTTTCAATCTGAACTCCCAAATTCGAGACGAGTCTCGGAATCGATCGATTCAATTGAAAAACGCTGTAAAATAAATATAATAATTTCAAAAACCCATCCCACCCAATCTACTTGAAGGGAATCTCCATCATTATTACCTCATATCGTCCATGCGATATAACCGATATCCTTTGGTGTGTTATTGTAACATGTTTGATATGAGTAAAATGTTCCGTACCCGTTTCCTGTATACTTGCCAATAACAGAAAGCTATCACCATCCGGTGAGTATACCGGATGGGGTACGATGTCTAACCATTCATCTTCTGGTGCACGTTCCGAATGTGTCTGTAATTATATACATATTTAATATATAAAGGAAAATTCATCATAATTAATTTCCTTTTCTTTTCTTAGCCCGTCTTTGTACAACTTCATCTTAAAATTAATATTAATTGAGTGGCGGAAATTAATTTTCTGTCTCGAAGGGGGGGAAAGTTGTAACCTAGGCCACATAAAAAAAATAGAAACGATTTATGGCCAGCTATAAATACCTTAGATTTAATAGTATTTCGTGTTATACAATTAAATTATGGTATTAAAGTTGACACTGTTAGTATTTTTCATGGGACATCTGGGTGCATAATCTGAGAGTTGCGTGTCTTAAAACACTTGACATAATTATGATAATATAGCAAAAATAATTTTAGGCTTTATTTTACTGCCATTTCCCTTATTGATTTCATTGTAAATTAATTATGTATCAATTTGGGTCGGAATATGAAATGGAAGGATTTGCCAATTATCCAACCACTCCTTTTCTTAATGTTGGAACCATACACCAGTAAATTAAGTTAATTAGAATTAAATTTTTCAAGTTTTTCTCGTAATAATTTTCGAACAGCTTTGGTTAAGGATTAACTATCACGCAATTTTAATTTGGCAGACTTTATTCATTTATAGGCCAATTACCGAAATTAGGGATCACAAAATCGCTTCTTTTAAACAAGAAAATTCTGTAAAATGAAATATTTATCAGAATATAAAAAAAAATGTTGAGAATGGAATAATTCAGTTATGGAAAAATCGGGAAATTTAAAAAAATTTCGATAATTTCAAAAAATTTTGAAAATTTTGAGTTTCAAAAAAATTTTGAATTTCGAAAAATTCAAAATAATTTTGAAAATTTCAAAAATTGTGAAAATTTCTAAAAATTGTGAAAATTTAAAAAAATTTTGGGTTTCAAAAAAAATTTTGAAAGTTTAAAAAAAATTTTGAGTTTTGAAAATTTCAAAATAATTTTGAAAATTTCAAAAAATTGTGAAAATTTAAAAAAAATTCGAAAATTTCAAAAAATCCGTCCGTTAAATATCCGCTAGATTAAGGATATTAATTTCAAGCCTCCCAATTTCATCAAAATCTGCTAAGCTTATTTATTGAACAATAAAATTGGGATATACTTTAGGGATATTTGGGTATATCAATTTCTATCCTCCTACTGATGGTTCAAAACCAGAACAATCCCTACGATAACAAGGATAAAATTAATTACCTCAACACATGTCCAATTTGGTGAGACACATGAAGATATAATACTAAGATTTTGTGCCCTCGTCATCCATACAACTGATATCTGATGATTGCTACTTGTCGCCCAACTAGCCGATGTAATATAATATTCTCTGAAATTTAGGAGATAATATTTGTAATCGAAAGAAAATCAATTTAATTAATTAATCAAAAATAACTTTACAAAATTCTTGAAATAATTTACTTTAGTTTCGAATGGAGAATGTATACCCATTCCATTCTTACTAAGATTTGTTAAGATATTTTCCAAGGATAATGTAATAAAGTATATCTAATTCCAATCATTTGGATGTATATGGGATAAACCACATCCAATTTTAAAACATTAAATAAATATCCATCCATCTATATATTATCCGGGATGTGAAAATACCTACTGTCCATCCAATGCAATCGGTGGTGTTACATGCCATCGTTGTACATCGCTAGCATTTCTCACATCAATTATCCATAGATGGATATCTGGATTTATTGTACCCGGCGTTGGATATCGTACCGTTCTCGTTTCCGGAAATGAACTACCACTTCCGATACCGCTAGCAGCAATTACCGTACCACTAGCAAACCATGGATATGTCATTATACCAACATTTGTATCATTAAATGATGCATACATGATATGGGAACCGTCCGTTGAGCTCCATATCGCTTGAGGTGTTGCAAATATTTCTTCTGCAAACCAAAAAATATAATTGCAATCATTGCCAATTTTCTATGTATTTGATTTGGTATTTTTAATTAAAATAAAATTGTGGGAAGCGATTTATCCTATTTATTCTATTCACATTATTAAATTAGGAATTATCTTGTTTAACTATCAGATATCATTTCATTAAATTTAACTTCGAGCTATCAGTTAAATAAATCGATTTTAAAAAAATTCTCCACAAGACCGGGATATTAAATAATGAAGAAATTGATTTTTTTAAATTACCGATTTAAAAAAAAAAAATCGTCCTTTCCAGGAAGATTTTAAATTTCAAAATATTAGTTAAAATTAATTTAGGGGATGGCCTACTCGATTTATTGATATATAAACCTTAAGGGATTATCTAACAAGTTATATTTTTAAAAATAGTGTTAAAAATCAACAAATGAAATTTTATAAAAAATCATCGATTTGTTTGAAATTCCCATTTTTCCCGACCATTTTCAGTAAATAGAGATTTTTCCAATCATTTTCTTCGGGACGCAGAATCCTTAACAATTAAATAATGAAGAAATTGATTTCTTGAAATTTGAAAAAAATCAACCCCTGAATTTTGGTGGGGGTTAATGCCACGGACGTCATTAATAAATAACCAATTATTAAAAAAAAATCATAATTTCGTAGTAAATTCCAAATTTCAAAATTTTATTTTGGATTAATTAATGGGATGACCTACTCGAGTTAATGATATATAAACCTTAAGGGGTTATCTAACAAGTTATATTTTTAAAAATTGCGGTAAAAATCAACAAATGAAATTTTATTAAAAAACCATCGATTTGCTTGAACTTCCAATTTTTTCCGGACCATTTTCAGTAAATAAAGATTTTTCCAAAAATTTTCTTTGGGACGTTGAAAATCTAATAACGCAAAATTCTTAACAATTAAATAATGAAGAAATTGATTTCTTGAAATTTCAAAAAAATCAACCGCTGAATTTTGGCGGGGGTTAATGCCGGCCGTCATTAATAAATAACGAATTTAAAAAAAAATCATAATTTCGTAGTAAATTCCAAATTTCAAAATTTCGGTTAGGATTCATTTAGGGGATGAACTACCAGAGTTAATGATATATAAACCTTAAGGGGTTATCTAACAAATTATATTTTAAAAATTACGTCAAAAATCAATGTTCATCGATTTTCTTGAAACTCAAAATACGGAGTTTTCCGAAAAATTTCTTTCCGTTGAGAAAAAATCTAATAACGTAAAAATGTTCCCAACAAAATAATAAAGAAACCGTTTTTTCAAAATAAAAAAAAAACCAACCCCCGAATTTTGATGGCGATTTTCCGGGGAGAAAAGCTAGTTTACTAAATAAAATGGTTTCATCTTTAATATTAACTCATCCCATCATGACCTCTTTTTCATATCAGACAATAAAAACTATTGACTATTTTAGTAGACGGAAAAAAGATGATAAAAAGATAAAACTGTTTAGTAATCCTTTGGGACACATAATTTTAATAGACTTGACTGTATTTGTAAAGTAGAAAATGAAGTCTACAAAAAAGGAACATTAATTATCCTTTTATATGTTGTATTAAAGGGGGTCGAGAATTTATAATTCCTTCACTCACCTTGATACAACCAATCAGGTACTCCATTATAAATGAGGTCCGGTAACCCTGTATTTGTAATACGAATGTCTTCCTCATCAGATGGCGATTGTCTTAAGTAGATATCGTTATCAACTACAATGACTAGCGATGTTGTATTGCCTAACCAGGCGGCATATTGTAACCGGGTCCGTTGTACTTTTGGTGAATCCTTAAATCTTACAGGCATATGATGGCTGACAAGAAATTATATATTTTTTATTCGTTTTTTTTTCCCCCATTAAAAATGTCCTAATTAAAATTAATTCCACCTAAATGGATCGTAAAGTTTGTGCAAACAAACTTAACGATTAAATATAAACATAAGGAAAAGGATTCTAATATATCTTATGTCCTCATTTTAACTCTTTATTTTCCATCTTTCATCAAATTTTGGTATACTTAATGATTTATTTGATGATTTATTATCGGGATACCGTTTAATTAAAGGGAAATTCCAAAAAACCTACTATAATGTCCTGGAAAAAATTAAATTTCGAAATTTCAATTCGAATTCATTTAGGGGATGGTTTAATAGAGCTAATAATATATAAACCTTAAGGGGTTATTTAAAAAGTTATATTTTAAAAATAACGGAAAAAATCCATAATGAAAATATCAAAAAATTTCGGGATTTTTCTCGATTACGGGGCAATTCTCTAATTCTTTTAAACGTCGTTTAGTTTAATTTAACCGAGTTCACCAAAAATCGTATTCAGTAAATATTTCTGTTAAAAAAAAATCTCTAAGTGAGTTACGAGCTTTTGAAAACCCATGATTTTCTTTAACAACCTTCAATTCATTTTTTTGTTCTTTTATGGATCAAAATTTTAAATCGAACTTTTTTTAAAATAAAAAATCACTCGATTTGTTTTAAAAATTTTTCGTCAATACCTGATGAGTTAAACTAAAAACTCTTTCAGGATTTTGGAAAAAAAAATTTTTCTGAGCGAGTTATGAATTTTTAAAAATCTCTTTTATTTCTCAACAATCTCCAATTAATTTACTTGATCTTTTTTTGATCAAAACTTTTAAATGGAACTTTTTTTAAAAAGTTGATCGATTCGGATACATTTTTTTTTCTGACTACTTAATTAGCTAAACTAAAAATTGATTTCAAAATTTTGGACAAAAAAAATTCTCTCAGCGAGTTACGAGCTTTTAAAAATTATTAATTTTACAATCTTTAATTTTCTTGCTCTTTTTTGATTAAAATTTTGAAATTGATTTTTTTTAAACAAAATTCATTCTATTTGATTGAAAGTTTTTTTCCGAATACTCGATGAGGTAATCTAAAATCAAATTTCAGGCATTTGGATAAAAAACATTTTTTTTGAGTCAGTTATGAGCTGATGAAAATCGATTATGGATTTTCTAATAAAATTTTTAGTTCATCGATGTCTTTTGCATCATAATTTCAAAGAAAAATCGGAAAATGAACGGATGCTAGATCTTATTTTAAGTAGATATTAATTCTACATCGTTTTTACTTTTAAAGATTTTCCAGGAAAAATCATTTACTATTTTTAAATTTATGTCAAAGTTACATTGGCCACAAAATCTCGTTGGCTAGTCATAATTTTTGTGGATTATGTGGGTAAATTTATATAAAAAAAATACTGGATTAGATTCGGATTTTCGGCCCTTTCTCTATCCGATAAAATCTATAAGAGCTTAATTCCGCATAAAAATTTCAAAATTTAAATTTTTCCGGATAATTAAAAATATTTTCCTGAAATATTACATTTTTTTGGTCGAGTTTTTATAGACTACCCTCAATGTAGGAAGGGTAGATTTTTTCTATAAATCTTCTTCCATTAATTGCTCAACTATTACTTAGTAACAATTCGTTATAATTAGATGATTCCCGAACAAAATTTTCCGCTTTATCGAATTTTCTTCGGGACCGTTAGGAAAATTATGAAATAAGATTGGTTGGTTAAATCAATCAAAATTTAAAATTACTCTGTCACGAATAGGGTTTCTTAAAATATTTTCCTGAATTGATTTTATGGTAGAACTGTTAGTAAAATCTGTATAAAAAAAACTAAACTACACCTAACAGAAATTTAAACTAAATTTGAGCGAATAACCCCATTAAATTAGATTTTTTATAAAATCATCGATTTACCCAAATTTCCCAAAAATTTTCTTCGGGACAGGGAAAATCTAATTACGGAGAATTGTTCTCAGATAAATAATGAATAAATTAATATATTAAAATTAAAAAAAAAGTGAACCCTCGAATTTAGATGGGGTTAAGATTGGACGTAAGTAATAATTTCCTAAAGAATTTCAAAAAATTATTTAAAAAATTGATTTTTAAGAAATAAAAATATTTTTGAAATTATCACCGATTTTGTTGAATTTTTTCTCCAGGACAGTACCGACGAGAACCAGATTTTCCCAGAATTTTTCAATTATTCAAAAATATGAATTTAAAATTATAATTTCCAAAAAAAAATTTGGTTACATCTCGATTATCTTACGCTATTATACTTACTCATTTGTAACATCGTAAACTGTATAAAAAGCTGTAAAGGATTTCCGAAAGACCTGTATAAATAAATACTTAAAATTACTAATCGCTATTAAAATCATTTAATTTCGAAATGAAATTTATTCCTTAAAAAATTCAAAATTAGGAAAATTTAATAACAGTCGGACTAATTTTGAAAAATCGAAAGAATACTCCAGGTAAACTGTTCAAATTTCATCGTAAATTTTTCGAAATCCTATCTACTGATTTTAAGCATTTCATAGTTAAATTTAATCCAATATCAAATTACATTTTCTTGAAGATAGATTAAAGGATGGGTAGATATCATATTTCATCATTTCAGTAATATAAGCTTTAAGGATTTTAAGTTATTTAATTGCCATAACAATTTCGGGGGGTTTTATGTTAACATTCTGATGTTTCTTATATTTTTTCTCTGTTTTTGGAGGGAGGTAAATCAATATTCAATCCTTTCCTCCCCCCAGACAAGAGTAAAAATAAGGGTATTCAGGCACATCAAAAAATGACAAATTGAAGAGCATGAAAGGATATATTGGGTTTTAGATACTAATTAATTTCAACAGAACGGGGGATTTGCTTAATACTCAGATGTTTTGTTGGACTACAAAAGAGGAGATGATTTTATAGAATAACTTTTTAGTAATCAGAGAATAAAATAATTACGGTTAGTCATAAGGTATTTAGGTTCTTATATATAAGAAGAAGTAAGTATACCATCCATATACCCAAGAAATGTAGGTCGTTGAATACATTTTCCTGTGAAAATGGGTGGGAAAACTGGAACAACAATTTTCATGATAAATAAGAGTTTTTATTTGGCCCGTTTTTTGACTGGTACAATAGATGGGTAATGTGGGGGACATATCAACCGCAAAACCCATTTTGTGGTCAATTGTTGTGCAACACTCTTATCTAAAGTGGCTCTTTTTCGCCAATTAAATATTTTTTCTTTGCTGTTAAATTATACTAGAGTATTTTCTATATTTAGTTATATTTTTTTTTTAATTTAAATTTGAATTAAATTAATTCTTTACAGATTATTTCTTCATTGGGATATCCTTTCAAATTTCTTTTAATGTAGAAAATGGAGTTCTACAAGAACTTAATCCATAAGCCGAAAGTTACTAATTTGGGTAAGTGTTTTATAGGTCATTTAAATATCAACTTTTTACATTAAATATTAAATAAATTATTTCATCATTTTACTGAATTAATACATAATGCAGTACATCCTTCCATAATGTAATGATTTATGATCCAATGGATGCATATCCTGATGCATCCTTTCTGTTGGATAATTTTTAATAAAATAATTGGATATTAATTCGGTTTATGGTTTCGTAAAGAAATGAAATAAAATCATAAAACCAGCTATATTTTTATGATTTTAATTCTAGAAATTAAAATGGATTTGATGAGCCAATATTAAAATTATTTAATGGTTTTTCATTAATTTTAAGACAGTTTTTCAAAGATTGGTTCAGAATTATTTTTTACTGTACCAGGGGGGAGGGAGGAGGGAATTTTTAAGAGGGTGGCTTAATAATTTTATTTATCATAAAATAAAAAGTTATTTTAGCAAAAAAAAAATCCAAAATTATTTCTAAATAATTTAGAAAAATTTTATTAAATTTGCTATGAAAAAAATGCATAAAAATATCCGAAATTTTATAAATATTACCAAAAATTGGACAATTCTTGAGACATAATTTTTATTAAAAAAATTTGAATTTCAAATTTAAGAAAAGAAACCCCAAAAATTGTTCAAATTTCAGAAAATAAACGTAAAATATTTTTTTGTCGCGCGATAAACATTAAAAAAAATATTTTCCGTTTATTTTCTGAAATTTGAACAATTTTTATAATTTTTGGGAGTTTCTTTCGTTAAATTTGAAATTCAAATTTTTTTAATACAAATAATCTCTCAAAAATCGGTCGATTAATTTATGAACGATTAATCCTTGAAATTAGAATAATAATTGAAGATTTCTTGGGAATCGGTAAATTTTAAGATCAAAAGTAATATATTTTAAAATAATTAGGACATTTGAACATGACGAACGGACAATTTTATTCTAAAAATTAGAAAATATATGAAAACCCAAGAATTTTGAAGAAAATTCAGAAAAAAATTAGAAAAATTTCAAGGAATTATTCAAAAATCTAAAAAAAAATTTGAAAAATTCATGAAAATTGAAAATCTTGTTAAAGTTGGAATCGGACAGAAATTTTCAATGTTACACATCCCTTAAATATCTAAAAAAAAGTCGGCAAAGTCGAGGAAAATCCGGAAAAAGTGTGGACCAATTAGATAGAATCCACTGAATATCGAAAATGACTCACATTAATCACGAAAAATTCGCTAAAATCTACAAAAATCAGGGGAATTTCGAAAAAAATTGTAGAGTGTAAGAGAAGTGCAGAAATAGTCAAAAATAAAAATAAAGGGTTTTGGGAAAATATCTGAGCGAGTTATGAATTTTCAAAAAAACAACTAGATTTTCAAATAATTTTCTTGTTCATTTTTGATCATGTTTTTTAAATAAAATTTTTTGTTAAAAAAAATGCGTCGATTTGGTTGAAATTTTTTTCCTGAAGCCCTTATGAGGTAAACCAAAATTTAAATTTGGGATTTTAGAAAAAAATTAAATCGAAAGGATCCAAAAAAATGTAATGATACAGAAAGTTTATAAATTCGTTGAGGAAAAATACAAAAATATCAAAACTCAGATTTTCGTGTAAAAGCTCTGCAAAAACTTAAAAGCTCCCAGAAAGCTTTATTTTCCAAAACTTATTTTGTACGTTTTGAAATCTATTATCTATCTAAATAACGATCCTTCAACGAAATTTCAATGTTTCCCAAAATAAAGCTAGAAAAATCTCGAAAGCTCATTGAAAGCTTAAAATTCAAATGTAATTTTCTATAATTTGGAATCGAATTGATATCCCATTCATTAAATTTAAATGAAATACGAAATTTTCGCAGAAAGCTTATCCCTACTATTAAAAGCTCAACGAAAGCTCTACGTTCCGAACTTAATTTTTTACGTTTTAAAATCTATTTTCTATCCAGATAACGATCCTCTAACAAAATTTCAACTTTTTCCGAAATAAAGGTTTTAAAATTTCGAAAGCTCGTTGAAAGCTTAAAATTAAAAAGTTCTTTTTATATAATTTGGAATCGAATTTTTATCCGATTCATAAAATTTAAATGAAATATGGAATTTTTGCCGAAAGCTTATCCAAATTATTAAAAGCGCAACGAAAGCTCTAAGTTTCGGACTTCATTTTTTGCGTTTAAAAATCTAATTTTAATCCAGATAACAATCCTTTAACAAAATTCCAACTTTTTCCAAAATTAAGCTTTAAAAATCTCGAAAGCTCATTGAAAGCTTAAAATTAAAATGTAATTTTATATAATTTGGAATCGAATTTTTATCCATACTATAATTTAAATGAGATTTGGAATTTTCGCAGGAAGCTTATTCAAACTGTTTAAAGCTCAATGAAAGCTCTATAAAAGTCGGGATAATAAATTAAATAAAACAACAAATATTTTCATTTAATAAACAAATAATAATTTAATTTAATTTATTTTAAAATAATTATTTTTCCAAGGATCTTACCTGTTTTACGTTATGTTTAAATAAAACATAACCAAGATCGGTTGTACATTGGTAGCTTTTAACGTTTAGCTGCCTCTGAAAATGAATAACATATTTTATTAAGAGGCAAATACAATTCAGATCCTTTAGAAATCCACTCCATCAAATTTTCTGAATAAGATTTGTAATTTTATTATCGGAATAGGAAGTGGGATTTCCAACCCACAAACACCCATCTTCAGTATAAGAAACCATCAATAATGATAATTCATTTAAATCCCAACAAACCACAAGAATCATTAATTAACAAAAAAAGGAAAGGAAAATCTTTACAAAACTCAATTATCCTAAACACTCCAAATAACATGTACTTTGTGGAGTTTTGTTATAGGTAGGATGTTCCCTGAAAGCTCATACTTACCAGCGTATGATTTGTAACTAACGTTGATACTGAATCGTTGGCAGTATCTAATACAACAAGGCCTCCATCATCTGACTGAAAAACAAATTTTGTTCGGGATACCCATGTTGGCGGTAAACGATTTGGTGTCAAATCACCCTGTAAATATTCATCTAAAAGCATTCGCCTACCGGACCAATATAGCAATTCGTCTACATATCTGGAATATATATCCAATATGGGGAAGAATTTTGTAATTAAAATATGTAACTTTGGGGTGGTTAGTACCCATCCCTCCATTAAAATTACCCTCATAACAAATGAGGAAAAATGATATAAATTCATTCTCACCCTAAAAGGTATATTGCTGTTACAATGCCGGCTATCACAAAACTGATTACAACTAATGAAAATATTATACTTTTCCAATTGTGGCTCTCCCCATACTCGAGATCCTAGAAGATTTATGATTTTAGGAGAGACGGGAAAAAAATATATTTCATTGTATAGGATTGTATTACTTCCTGATCCTTCTCCTTTGGATCCTGCACTTGTAACGTTTCGTCGGGTGGCAGTCGCCACGAACCACCGCCACCTCCACCACCCCGATCTGAAGTTACATTTGCATGCATGACTGCCGGTACAGCAGCCGCAGCACAGGCCCAACGTTGAGCCTATGTTGGATGTTGATTCTTTCGGCCCCGCCACGCTTACCTGTAAATGGTTGTCTGGTTACCCGTTTTTTTTTTTTTTTCTTTTTTTTGGATATCGGTATGCTTTGCCGTGGGGGTGTTAATTAATCGCTTTTATAATTTCTCTGCTATTTTTTTTTTTTTTGGGGGGAAAACTAGTGCCGAAGCACTATGTTGTTATCATGATAAATTGTTGATGATGATGAATTTTTCACAGTCGGAAAAACGAGTTGCTGAAATTTGGAAAATAGAGGAAAATTTTATTGATTATACTTATTTGTTTGATAAATAGATTTATTTGCTAACGTAATGGAGGAATTCTGCAATTCTTTTAAAGCTCGTTTAGTTTAATTCAACAGATTTGATAAAAAAAATGTAAAAACGCTGAAAGTTGCTTTGCCAGTTATGTAAAAGTACAAAAATTAAATATTTCCGAAAATATGAAATTTATCTATAGAAAAATACAAATTTCGTAAAGGCTCCCCATCGAGAAATTTGAGTATCGGACATTGCGACATTTGATCCGTATTTCCCGATAATTTTCTACGGATCGAAAAAAATCTAACGATGCAGAAAGTTTATAAATTAGTTGAGGAAAAATATAAAAATATCAAAATTAATAATTTCGTACAAAAGCTCTGTAGAAACTTAAAAGCTCCCAGAAAGCTTCATTTTCCGAACCTTTTTTTTATCGTTTTATAATCTATTTTCTATCCAGATAACGATCTTTTAGCTTAATTTCAAATTTTCCCCAAAAAAAGCTCAAACATCTGGAAAGCTCATTGAAAGCTTAAAATAAAAAAGTTCTTTTTATATAATTTAGAATCGAATTTTTATCCGATTCATAAAACTTAAACGAAATATGGAATTTTCACAGAAAGCTTATACAAACTGTTAAAAGCTCAAAGAAAGCTCTAAGTTTCGAACTTAATTTTTTGCGTTTAAAAATCTAATTTTTATCCAGATAACAATCCTTTAACAAAATTCCAACTTTTTCCAAAATTAAGCTTTACAAATCTCGAAAGCTCATTGAAAGCTTACAATTAAAATGCGTTTTTATATAATTTGGAATCAAATTTTTAACCCATTCATTAAATTTAAATGAAATATGAAATTTTCGCTGAAAGCTTATCCATACTATTAAAAGCTCAACGAAAGCTCTAAGTTTCGAACATAAATTTTTACTTTTAAAAATCCATTTTCTATCCATATAATGGCCCATTAATTAAATTTTAACTTTTTCCAAAATAAAGCTTTAAAAATCTTGAAAGCTCTTTGAAAGCTTAAAATTAAAATATCATTTTATATAATTTGTATTCGCATTTTTATGCCATTGATTAAACTTAAATGAAATATGGAATTTTCGCTGAAAGCTTATCGAACTATTAAAAGCTCAACGAAAGCTCTAAAGTTTCGAACTACGTTTTTTACATTTTAAAATCTAATTTTTATCCACATAACGATCCGTTAATAAAATTTCAACTTTTTCCAAAATGAAGCTTTAGCATACTTGAAAGCTCATTGAAAGCTTAAAATTAAAACGTCTTTTTATATAATTAGGAATCAAATTTTTAACCCATTCATTAAATTTAAATGAAATATGACATTTTCGCTGAAAGCTTATCCAAACTATTAAAAGCTCAACGAAAGCTCTAAGTTTCGATCTTAATTTTTTACGTTTTAAAATCTATTTTTTATCCAAAGAACGGCCCATTAATTAAATTTTAACTTTTTTCAAAATAAAGCTTTAAAAATCTCTAAAGCTCTTTGAAAGCTTAAAATTAAAATATAATTTTATATAATTTGAATTCGAATTTGTATGCCATTGATTAAATTTAAATGAGATATAGAATTTTTGCTGAAAGTTTATCGAAAGTTTAAAAGCTCAACGAAAGCTCTAAGTTTCGAACTTCATTTTTAACATTTTAAAATCTTGTTTTTATCCACATAACCATCCTTTATTAAAATTTCAACCTTTTCCAAAATGAAGCTTTAGCAAACTCGAAAGCTCATTGAAAGCTTAAAATTAAAATGGCATTTTATATAATTTCGAACCAAATTTTTATTCAATTCATAAAATTTAGATGAAATATTGCAGTTTCGCTGAAAGCTTTCTCAAACCATTGTAAGCTCAAGGAAAGCTTTTAGTTTTGAACTTAATTTTTTACGTTTTAAAATTAATTTTCCATCCAAATCTCGGCCATCTCACGAAATTTTAGATTTTTCCAAATAAAAAGATGCAAAAATCTCGAAAGCTCATTGAAAGCTTAAAATTAAAATGGTATTTTATATAATTTTAAATTAAAATTATACCCGATTCATTAAATTTAAATGAAATATGGAATTTTCGCTGAAAGCTTACCCAAACAATTAAAAGCTTAACGAAAGCTCTAAGTTTCCAACTTAATTTTTTACGTTTAAACATCTATTTTCTATCCAAATGATGATCCTTAAACAAATGTTCAATTTTTTAAAAATAAATCTTGAAAGCTCTTCGAAAGCTTAAAATTCAAATGGCATTTTAGATTTGATTTAAATTTACGTTTAATATTGGTTCCTTTAATAAATTTCCACGTCCTTTTTTTGGCAAGATACATTCCGAATAAGAGAAATGACGTGGCATGATACACAACAGTAAGCCATGTGTAAATAATATGTTTCATTCCTTAAATCGGCCTAATCATGATTTTATTGCCTTGGAAGAATTTCTTGCAAGCTGTTTTTTTTTTTTTTTTTTGTTGTTTCCATCCCCCTTTCTTATCAGGGTAATAGAATTCCTCACATAATTGGATATATCTAGATATAATCTAGATTCATATAGATTTCTTTATGATGATTACAAAGCATTTTTACCTTTTACACCCCGTATGTGGTATCCATACAATTTCCTTACCGCATGTAGGAATAATACCTCAAATATCGGTTAATTAAGGATATGTTTATTCAGGGAATCAAGTTTCGGATCTATCTGACTTTGTAAATGTAGACCACATTGGTTTGTAAAAATCCTAGTTTATTATCTGAATTATATGACCAATGAAACACCAGGGTTTCCCTATTGAACATTTTACTGTATCTTGTAACCAATAGACGACACTTAGAAATAGAAAGAAATTTTCTAATTTATCTAATCTCTTTAAATCTATCTAAATCTAATCTAAAGTATCTAAATTTGTAACTGTACTTTGCGGGTATATTCTAGCGAATGGATAGATCTTATTGAAAATTGGCTTTTCTGCACAATCATTTCAAATGGATAAATTGTTATACATCCCAATTCAGCCCAATATGCATATTTGTCGGATTTTGGGATCAAATATTATTAAATGTAATGCCTAGAACCAGAAAATTCTAGGTTTTATGAAAGTTCTGTCCCTGAAATATATGAAACGAAACCATTACGCCAAAAAAAGCTTTTTAGAGAAACTTTTTCCAAAAATGTATTTATTTTATTTTATTTCCTTCTCTGTCATATGCAATAAACTTAAATTAATATGACTAAAGCTAAAATATGTTAGGTCACTGTTAGCCTATAGTCAAGTCACCAACACCCCATTAACACATTTATTGTATAAAGTGGATATAGTAACCTCCATCTTTTGACCTAAAAGCATTCCGGATGGAATGGAAATTGGACCGGAAATTTTACTATTCATCGTTAGATACTACTCTAGTTAGAGGAATATTCATGAACTCTCCATTATGAATATTATATTAGGACAGGAATGACCGACTCTGTCGGATGGTATATAGGGATGATAATCACAGTTTTGGTGATAAACGTTAACGGTTATTGTTAAAACATTTTTTGGATGAAAATCAAATATAAAACTAATTCTGAAATGGGACGTAATGTCAATGGTGATGGGTACGATAACGATGGCTTTCCATTTATTAATTCCTTTATTGTTCGCCAAAATATTTTCTAGAACAATGCTAGACAATGGTTCTGGTTTCTAAAAGCTTGAACCAAATTCTTACACATTTTTGAAAATTAATCACGAAAGGGAAATTTTTATTTATAATTTAATCTCCTGATGGGAAATATTTTCAAAAATTATCTGCGAATAAATATAATAA
>JANTOP010005184.1:0-17102 GCA_027564815.1 Symmerus nobilis
TATAAACAATAAATAAAGCATCATTTCCTACGTTTAATTACAAAAAACTGACATTCGGATATAATGAACCTCCGGATGTAATGGACAGAATTTGTGGTCCCCTCAGGGTCCATTATAAGCGGATTACACTGTAGTACTTTTTTTTTAAGATTTACAAAAAAGTGGAAGTATTTAATGAATTGAAATAATATTACATATATTCTAATATAATAGCGTCATAATCTACAAGAAAACATTTTTCTGTTGTTGAAAAAAGGTAAAATAGCAGCGCTGTAGCAGCTTGAACTTGGCTCCTCGATTTCGCATTTCCTGGGGCAACGCCCAGGTCCTTGTAATTGTCTGAAATCAATGAATAAAATTTTACTTTCACTGAAATAAGTTATTTTGTACTTAATGAACCTAAATTTAACAACAAAAAAAAAATAATAAATGGAAAATTGGGGACATTTCGAAAAATCTTTTTTTTATAAACAAATTGTAAAACCAATATTTATTATAACAATTTTAATACTTATATTTTTAGGTTCATGAAGTGTACAATACATATATAAATATAAATACAAAATTTCAAGTCTATCGGCCTCGGCCATTTAGTTTTTGAGTTATATTCTACGGTGAAATAACAGAACACTGTAATTCAAGTTAGGTCCTTTTATCGGAGGATACGTTTTTGAAATCTACACGTATTTCTCTCTCTTTCTATACTTTTAGATTTTTTGTGAGGCCCTCTTAAATGTGTCTAGCTAAAAACTAGCTATTTTTACAATCTCAGAAAATTAAAAAGCGAAAGAACGCATCTCCTCGAATATTTACATTAGACTTACCTGCATTTAAATTCTGTATTTATCGGATTGCAAGTGAAACTTAAAACCTAATTTCCCAAAATGTGAGAAAATTGAGTTAAGTTGTTCTGTTATTGCACGGTAGTATTGCCTGACGCTAAAAAAGTCGGTAATGGCTAAAAAGCGCGCCTGCTCATATATCTGCTTTCCATACCATTATACCATCATCCAGTTTGATGACTTCTTAAGGACTTAAGGAACCTTTAGGATTTGGTGTATTTGCTGTATTTGTGGGTCTTGTTATGGGTTGTTATCAAAAAGTCGTGCTCCGTTGAATATATTAATACAAATATAAAAAGAGGATATCTATATGTTACTAAAATTACCATTAACTAATTTTTTTCCAAAAAGTGGACTTTCGATACCACTTCCAAAAAAAAAAAACGGCTCATATCAAAAATCTGTGCCTACAATTTGTCCGTAATATTTTTCCCTTTTTTTTTTTGGCATTTTTTATCAATTTTGGGTTGGATGTCCCCTTGCGCTGACTTGTAAAGTTTAAGGGAAACGTGAATACAAATTAAAATTAGAAACAATCATTTGCTTGTACAATTTTTTCTTATATTCATAAAATAATTTATTATTCAAATACACATTAAATAACATGTAACAATCACCGTTAAATTAAATTAACTTAACAAAAGACAAAAAAAAAAAAAAAATAAACTAAAGACCCTAAAGCTTCCATTTCTAGTATACATCTTTTTCTAAAAAAAAAACCTAGTACGAATGAGTGCATTTGCATCCTAATCTAATCTTAATCCAAACAGCTTCCAAATATACCTTCATCCTAATTATATTTCACTGATTTATCACTAAATAAATAGCTTCACGCAGGCTCATCTTATTCTACAATTCATCAGCACCAATATTCGCACCATTTGGAATTGCAGTTTCCTTTATATGACTAGGATTTGTTTTTTGAACATTTATTAAATGTAACAAATCGTTTAAAGTGTTTTCAGTCTGAAAATAAAAATCGATCAAATCAAACACGAAATTGTAATATTGTAATAATATAAATGAATCACTAGATTGTACCTTTCTTAATAATTCGATGGCGGTTTGCAGAACACTTTGCCATTTGGACATTTCATTTGTATGTAACGCCTCTTGTTGCTGCAATAATTTTATCCAACCTTCATGCGATGAAGGTGGATTTCTATCAAGTAATTAAATATTTATTTATTTATTTATTTATAATTATTATTGGTTTAAAAAATTAACTGATGAATATTATATTAAATATGTATAATAAAATAAAATACGTACATCTATGGGGCAGATAAATACATATAGATTCGAAAAAGGAAACCGAACTAGAACAATTATATAAAATAAGTATAAAGGCGATACTTATAGATAAAATATCTTACATCCTTGGTTGTTTTAGTTTTCCTCTAAACGGAAAGGTGAAGCAAAGTTAACCCTATCACTTAATTAAATTGAGTTGAAATTCATACCAATTTGCAAACAATTCTTGAACATTTCCGAGTTTTCTCGAGAACATTTACTAGAGTTCGAAAGTTTCCTACTTTATCTAATTTAAACCAACAGCTTATCCTCTCTCTACATTCTGTATTTGAAATCTGAATTATGATTATTCTCAATTTTTCTACACTCTGAGGCATTTATAATTGGAGATGAGTACCAAATTTGTATAACATCAGCTGGAGGGAAAGACTATTACTTTTACTAGACTTCTCAAAATTGTGTTCTTTAGAGAGTGTACAATAATTTGCGATTTTAAAGAAATTGCCTGAATTTTGCAAACATATAAAGATTTTTGGGAAAATTGATCTCTATAAAACATACGATTTTCACAATATTTTCATATTTTTAAATTTTCGATTTTCAAGCAGGTTCATATAACAATACATATTTGTTATTTGAGATGTTTATATAACAAATCGATGGTTCGAATTTAATCTATGCTAACTCAAGAAACGTAGTTTTTCAGAATAACCTGTTTGAAGTTGCGTACTGTTTTTTTTTCTATGAACTTTCGGTGTATACTCAAAATATTCTAACTTTTAACTAAAACTGCTCTATATAACTTAATTTTCGTCATATTGCCATGAAAATTTGAGAGTCGGTAGACATTTATATCACGGGTCTTCTTATATAGTTCCTTTAAAACTATGCTAACTCTACTTAGCCGACTTTAAGTTGGAGCCATCGAAATATATATTATTTATATAATAGGTATATATGTTTAATTAATAAATTATTTATCTTGGATTATGTAAATTAAAAACTAATCTTTAGAAGTTTAAAATTAAACAAAATCGAATAGAAATAAAAAAAAAAAAATAGAAGTTTAAAATTTTTTAATCTGTAGAATCTGTAGACATCTTTATGTTTTTAGAAAAATAACTATATAATTAAATATTATAATAAAAAATATAAATTAGAAGTGGAGAAAATTGGGCGCAAACAGTTAATAACAACTTCCAGTAAATAATATCTATCGAAAAGAAATAAAATTACTCATCCAAGATATTATGAGATAATCCGATAGGTAAATCAAAATGATTGATTAAACAATCGATAATTAATTTGCATACTCACTTCAAAGTGGACATATCTGGAATTTGTAACGACATAATTGAATCATTCTCAATTGCGTAAAGCTTATAGAATAATATCACATTCAAGAGGATCAACGATATCAACAAAACAATAACAATCACTGAGATGGTTTCGTTACGTAACGATGACGATTTTGGCAAGGCCATTTGTAATGGAATACTGGGAACTGTTAATGATAACGGTAACAGTTTTGATGGCTTATTTGATTCGTCACGTGGCAATGTATTGTTACGCCGGGTACGTCGTCCTTTTGATTTTGCTGGCGGTATACAGTATTCGGATTGTAGGGCGCGTAATAGTGCCGTATAAAAATCTTCCAGCCCGTTCCATGTATTCTTCTCAATAAATCCCTTAACAACACCCCAAACGGATTTTTTATACTTGACTTGTGCATGCACTGAAAACATTGTATGATCGTCAACCGTTCTAATAGTGATCGATTAAATATTATTACATTTTATTTCAATCAGTCACGGTAATCTAATTATTTACCTAATTAAACAATAATGTACTACAACATAAAAACTGTCGGCATATGGAATCCCTGCATTTGTTGATGTCATATCGATGGAATATAATTCACCTGGTAACGTACACTCTCTCTGTACTTGTGTTTCGGTGACCTAAGATAAAAATACGAATTTTCAATTTCCAATAGAATGTTTAAACAAAAACGATTTATTAATTTTACATGCGAACATTTTGGTCCAACCGCTTGTGTCAGTGCAACTGTTAAATTAATCGTTCTTTGTTTCAATCCATCCTCATTTTCAATCCAATCTCGATGTACTAAATTTGTCGTCTTACGACCATTATGAAATTCAACGAGAAATTTTGATTTTGAAAACATTAAATTAAATAGTACGTCAACGTTAATTGGGAGTATAGTATGAACCATTTGTCGTCCCTCATGCATCGACGTACAACTGGCTGTATTCACAAATGGGGTACCACCATCCGAATCGCTCGAATCCGATATATCGGTTGGCAGTTGTTCGGACAATGGGGCCAATAATGGGCCATCGTCTCGACGTTTTCTTATTATTTTACGATGAGGTGGTTTCGGATCAGGCTTTGGTTTTAACAGATGGTCGGTTGATAGTTTGGTCGCAATTGATTGTTTTTTGCTGGTATCATTTTTATCGGATGACGGTGGTTCGGAATGATCCTAAAATTGATATAAAAATAGTGACTTGGTATATAATATTGGCTTTATTGTATATAAGCCTGATCCTCCTAAATTCTTTTTCAATCACACTCGGCAATCATAATTTCATAATAAAAACTGTATCTAGAAATAGCCTGCCCTACAATTATCCAAACTACCTGGTTTAAATATTCGCAACGCAGTTATTGTAGTACAGTGAATGGACTTCACATCGAAGATGGACATAATTATATACAATATATATATATAATTAATAATAATTTAGTAAGTATTATAATTGGGGAGTTGTTAATGAATGCGAAATTTGATTGTTGTCCAAAATTGTAAAAGTTTTGGCGACTGAAAATACTTTGAACTGTTCTGAATTATATTAGTTTTCGGTCTAAAATTATTTGCCAATTTAAAAAAAAAAAATGGATAATTCCGACTTCTACACAATTAGCAGACCAATTAGGCATTAGTTTCATTCCAATTAAGATAAGTCTCGTTAAAGTTTTCAAAATAGAAAAGATATACATTACAACGTTTATTTATAAGAACTCATACAGTGAGAATATATGTCAGCAATATATGTCTAGGAATAAGAATTGGTCGCGAAATATTTCCAAATTTTAAAACATAGTACAATGATCCATTTAAACTAAAAGTAAAAAATGATCTGTCTATTAAAAAACAATAATATTCCAAAGTAATATCGTAATATGAAGGCTATTATAACAATTTAATGTAATAAAAATCATCACGATTAAACGTAATATGAATTTTTTTACTTATATTTACTTTATTGAAAGAATGGTAATGTCACAACTCAAAATTTTAATGCAAGTAACACAGATCAAAAGTGCCACTTCTCAAAATACGGATAATTTGGTGGCAGTCAGTACAAAAGAGAAAGTACAATTATTATTAGCTACGTATTTAGCACTGAAAAAAATTTGAAATCCACTCTACTGAAAATGTGGCTTTTTTGAATTGTGTCACTTTTGTTCCCGGGGTGCGAAATGTTAATAACCATCTAAATTTCATCGATATAGGGTGGTGTACCCTACCCTATAGAAGGAGAATATATGAATGTAGTAGCTGAAATTAAATCTACCTAAAGGTAAGGCCAGATAATCATTTACAAGTGTGCAATAAGAAAAATTAAGTAGAATGTTAATAAACATCTTAAATCTAATTTTACCTCTGATACACTTTCGGCGGACATATTCGAGCAATTGCCTAACAATTGCAATGATTCCTCGTTTTGATTTTCATAAGGATCTATATAGTCTTCATCGTCACTGGTCAGACCTAATTCATCACCATAACTATTGTGTACCTAAAATTAAATTTAGTGTAAATTAACTATAGACAAATACTTACTGCTTAAATTGATTCGAATGTTCACTTAGGTTAGTTAATATTTTACACAGAAATACCATTTGCCACATTTCTTGTGGTTGCATTGGTTTATCCATCAATGCATTTTGCCATACACGAAACAACATTAAGTAAGCTTTATCTCTGGTCGCAAATGATGTAACAAAATGACGTTCATTTTCCGTTCGCACTAGTATTGCATTCGGTATGACCAGGGCGGTTTTTTCTTTGGTTATCGATGTTACATCCTTCCATTTGATGGTCAAGCAGGTCTCCCACCGAAATATATTTGCATAAAAACATAGATAATTTTGTGACACATACAAACGACCATGCACCAATATTTCACGTTGCAAAGCACACGAATAGTCTGCAAATGAATGGATAAACCCGATTTTAGACAATGTTAATTACCTAAAATTTCGGCTTAATAATAATGCATGTGTGGCACTTATAGTGATTTGGCACTATGAATTGTGACAGATGTTTAAACGTAAAGAACATCAGTATGTGATGTTAAATACGATACAAAAATGATACAATAATTTTTTTTCCTGATGTAATGAGCACGTATGACAGTGCTATTGATAAGAAATGAAAATACGTACGATAATTTACCGATTATCAGTTCTTATGATTATCACCCTATATGACTTGAAGGCATTTTGAAAAGTAAAAGATAATACAAATTGACAACAGTGTTAAAACCCAATTACATGTAATTAAAATTTCCGTTAAAAAACATCTTAACTATTATAAAATGCCTAAATATAATGAAAAATGCACCATAAAAAAATCATGAAATAAACCATTACCAGTCAACAATTTTTCCCAAAACGGTATTTCAAAAAATTGACACAAAGGGAATACATGGGTTATACGGAATACATAATTACGCGAGTATGTATCTTCTATCCTGGAAGGCCTTATAACTTTTATCTAGTTGGATATACAGAAATATCAAGACTTCACAGAGTCGGCATAACTATATTATTACTACTAAGTATGAATGGATATTGAACTATGAGCAATAATACCCCAGGTAATTTCTCGGTTACTTATTTAAAGTTATATGAATAATCACCATTTGGGTGGCATTATTTGACCTGCAAATTATTTAATGTTGATTATTAATAATTTGTCGAGATTCATTGAGAAAGATTTTAAGAAAAATATTGGATGTGGTGGGACTTTAACCCACGATTCCATCTTTGATGAATGGTTTTTAGGCAACTAGACTATAGAGCCAATTCCTAAAATCCCCTCAATCGATCTTTTATTCCTTTGATAAGGAATAACACATCATAATAAACGATGTTTATTTTTCTTCACTCTTTAACCATTTATGAGTATTTCAACAATTATATTATGTTCTTGAGCGAAATATACTCATACCTGCTACTCTATGGTATATAACAAACATGCTCTACAAAGATATTAGAACGATTTTTCTTGCTGCACGTGATTTGAATTACCGCTTTAAATGCCATACCTTTAATATTTATACTTTATCCATTATCCATTCAACATTATTTGATAATTATGGGATTAGATTTGAGATCTCCTCGTATAATTTTACAATCTCATAGACATTTTCTTGCATTGATTTATGATCTTCTGACCTTCTTAACAAATGAAATGTATTCGTAGGATTTGCTTTTAGAAACATAACACTTAGGGTAGTCATAATAAAGCTATCTTATCAGTAATATGGTAACAAAAAAATATATAACCTGTATATAACGATAAGTAAAAAGCAAAGAATTTTTATAAAAATGTATGCAAAAGTTTCATAAAAATGAACACTCACCTACGACTAATCGTTCATCGTCTGGAACACCTTTGAATAATTTTTTAAAATCTTCCGATCGGGACTTATACGATGGATACAAAACGCTATACCAGGATTTCTTCTTGGCTCGTTCAGATATTTTGGACGATTGTTTCAACGGTTTTGTTATGATCGGTTGCAATAGAACAATCTGGGAACCAGTATCTGTTTGTTCAACGCTTCCGTTTGTCGGTGATTTTTCATATGATTCATTACCCGTTAGATATGAACTGTCACTCGATTTACTTGTTGAATCCTAGAAAATTAATTTCACTAAAATTGTTATCATTATCATTTATTGATAATTTTTCACTTACATCATTCGTATCTGTTGTTTTATTATTTATGTCTGTATTGTGCGTTACCGCTAAATGCGAATCAGATTTACTGTAGGAATGGTTTCTCTCATGTTTCGAATGATTATTGTTTGTCGGTTTCGGACTGTTTGTCGGACTAATTGAGGGGCTTGGCGAACGCCTTAATAGGATTGGTGACGCCTGTAATACTGTACCACTGGTAAATGATAATGCTTGACTTATCGTTGAACCGATAACGTCTGGTGATCCACTTAAAAGATCCTCAATGGATTTTCGCCTATCAAGTAATTAAAAATAATTTCAAAGATAAAACAAATAGGTGATTGACTTCCAAAATATATTTCCATAAAGTAAGTTCTTTCACAATAATTTAGTGAACTAAAAAAAACGTTTAAAAAAATAAATTTTGAAAGTATGTACAGTCTTGATTATGCTAAATGAAATGCAATTAATCGTTAATTGTAAGGAAAACTAAAAACACTTACCTTTCACTAATTTCATTACTACTGTCTACATATGGAACATCTGAACTTTCCTCAGATGTTTCGGTATTGGTTACTAGAGATTCTTTACTATTCCTACGAAAAAATATCAAAATTGCAATAAAATAATATAATTAAAAATAATAAAAATAAATAAAAATCAAATTTATGACTATGAATCAAACTAATTGGTAGTCAACCTATTGATCTTATTATTTTCTTTCATTTAACTACATAATATGTGACCGTCCACAGGAAAAGTTACCAAATCTTCACTGAAGTCAAAATTGAGTTTTTAAATTATTGGAAGTTATAAATTATTAAGTTTATGGTTATGAAAAACCTAATTTTGAGAAAAATGAGTTAGTTTGTAGTCAATTTGCAGTGTTTTTAGAGCTGGAATGATATTTAAAACGGTCATTTTTTCAAATTAAATTTCTGGTTTGGGTACCAGTGTGAAACATAACTATTTTCAGACACTAATTACCCCTCCCCCTCAAATTAATTGATTATTGTCTTGCCAATATAGTATGCAGGTAGGTCATTTTTCAGTGGAATTTCAGAAGTTTGAATATTGAATGGGCTCAATTAAATTAATCCACAACCATAATTAATTAATTAATAACCATAATTAATTAATTAATAACCATAATTAATTTAATAATTAATATTAATTAATTAGTTATATATTAATTCTGATTATAATAGGCAATGCACTTTTTTCAAGTAATATTATGCTTTCTATATTTTTATTTGAAATACTTAATAATTATTATTATTTATTTGCACGCAATAAATTTTTAATCCTTAATTAATTAATACTAATTGGCTATAACATTAATTTTTTGGACTTCCAGTTTTTAAGCTTAGGGAAAAAATATAAGGCAGCAAACTAAAATGTTAATAAAAAAAGTTTTGAAATATTTTGCAACATTTATTAATTAATTAATTATTATTAACGTCATAAAAAAACTAAATATCCATTAAAATTACGATCTATCAGAAAAGGTACCAAAACTTCACTAGGGAGAAATCAAGATGAAGATTTTGATAAAATAAATAGATTCTAATAAAACCGACTATTACGTCATATAGAAGGAGAACTAGAGAATCGGAATAAATTAAAATAAAAAAAAACGATTTTTTGACCTTTTTTAGTCAATCGGCTATACTGAAAATTAAGCCCAGTGAAAATTTGGTACCTGTGGTCACATATAATAGCCTAATCGAAAGAGTACATTTACAAATCCATAAAAATTTTTTATGCATGAATTTTTTAAAATTTAATTCAAATCAATTTATTATTATCTTGGGTATTATATTACTTAACTATAGTTTTAATATTTAAAAAAAATTTCAAAATAACGCGTAAATACTCTAAATTTCTTCTAAATTAAAACTATATTCTGATAAATTATTAGGTCATTTTATGTCATAAATGAGCTAATTATAAGATTGAATTAATTAAATAATTTAAAAATCTAATATTCGAAAAAAATCGTATGATGCAGCTTAACTCTAAAGATCTTCGCTAAAATTTCTTCGTTACTATTTTAATCTGGTTTCAATTAATGCAATTATTGGCTATATAATTGTTCATTGTATCTAAATTAATTATTATTGTACATTAATTTTTATTACAGAATTGAAACTCATATCTCTCTATTGTGTTTAATAATAATCAACCCACAATCCGACTATTTAAGTAAAAAAAATAAAATGTTGTTGGATATTATTCGTCCGTACAATCATTCCATTTTATATCACATGATCTCTTTCTAATCTATTTTATCCTCCTCCTCGTTAGTTAATAAATAATATTACTATATTTACATTTACATTTCAAGAACTAAACATTAAATGATACGAGATTTTCAAATTTTCAGAGAGAGTCCAATTTACAAAAGCTAGATTTAATTTCAAAATTGCCTTGCCAAATTTGGATATGCTCTCACCAAATTAAAATTTCTTTTTTGTTGAATATAATTAAAGTAAATATTTCTGCCCCTAGCTAATTCTCTCTAATTCATGCCGGATCAAGGGTCAACTATTAATAAATTTAATATGAATTTTTAACATCTCGTTTTGCACTAATAATATTCTATGATTTACTGACATTCGCTGGTAAAATGTTACAGCAATGAATATTCGATCATGTGAATAGCCCATAATCGTAATTTGATTAAAGACAACTTAAGATAATTACATATAATCCCCATTTCAAATTTAATTCAATAAAATCGAAGAATTAACATTTTGCTTTAAATTTGGGAATTTACGTTATAATAATTAAAATAATATCTAATCTAATCAACTCTAAATTAACATATCAGCGCTGGTGAACTTTTTTGATCTGGTGAATCAGAACTGGTGAACGCGGGGGCAATTATTGACTAGCTCCAGACTTTATAACCAGCACCATTCAAAATAGTAGGGAAATAATTCTTTCTACAAATTTCGTTGTTGATGAATATAATTTTTAACATGAAATTTCACGATAAAACAGATTTTGATGTTAACTGCAAAACTCATATTAAAATAAATGTTCTCAAATGAGCTTCAATTTAATTATTGTAAACTTATAATTCTACATGTATAAGAATTATACTGTCGAATCGTTAGTTTGTGTTTCATAATCAGATGAATTTAAATTTCCTTCGAATTAACTGAAATGCTTGGAGCAGTACTTGGAATAGTATTTTATTTATTATTACAGATATTACAGTAAGATGTGGTCAGTCATCGTAGAAGTGATACACGTCATTTCGAAATTGATAAGTTCATCGCAAGTTGACTGGTATGCACAGCACCGCAGGACCTATTACTTAGCTGTTCAAAAGGACTTTAGTCTGACACATAGATGATACCGCTAGGATCAAATCGATATTATTTTTAAGATCTGCCATATTTTAAACGTTGACTGTTAAAATTTGAGCCAGTTACACGCAGTGGTTTGGGAGTGACGATCATTTGTAACAATGGGAAAAACACTGTGCAATCAAAGGGACGGCATGACAAATGTTATGGTGAATTTGGTCCACCGATATCAACCATAATTTATTGGTTTGCTGAATTCAGTCGGGGTCGTAGAAGCACTTCTGTTGAACAACGTTCAGGTCGCCCAAAAGAGATAGCAACTGAAGAAATTATCAACAAAATCCATGATATCGTATTAGGAGATTCGTAAGTGAAAATGTGTGAGATATTAGGGGTTTGCATGCATTTTCGCTGTTCACATTTAGATGGCACCACTTACAAATTTCGTGAACGTGAATAGCTAAAACGTGTTTTTTGTTAAAGGTTGGACATCTGTCATCGTAATTCAGTGTTATTTAAGTGAAAGCATTAGAGATGCAAAAGATTCGAGTACTAGGTACATTATACTCGTTACTTTTAGGACCCGAAAGTAACGAGTATTCATTTCTAGAAATACTCGTTACTTTTATTCTACTCAATTTTGTTGATTTAGCTTTCATATTTCCCATTACCCATATTTTTGTTTTATATTGATTTTATGTATTTTACTTTATGGATACGAAGCGAAGTATTATAAACGATTCTTTATTCTACACGAAAAAATTATACATACACATGTAACATACACGTGGACCGCGGCCAACCATCAACAACGACACCAAAAAGAATGTTAAACTATGTTTTTGTATGTTTCGGTACCATTTTCTTCCGAATGGACAGATCAATCGGGATAATTTTTTTTTAATTTGAATGTATGCTGTACACTTATTTTTTATGTATGTTGCACACTTATGCATTTTTTTCTAATGCACTTTTAATCCCGACATAACCAATTTGGCCGTTTTGTCGGGATTAAAAGTGCAATAGAAACAAATTATCCCGATTGGTCTATCCATTCGGAAGAAAATGGTACCGAAACATACAAAAACATAGTTTGTCAGGAGAGGTGTTTAAAGTTCCGTGTTCAGTTGTTTTACTATTGAAAAATGTACACAGACTCTTTTTTAATATTTTTTTTAACCCACTTATGATTATCCAAAATTTATGTTTAAGGCAGTAGTCTGGTAAGTTGGGTTGCAATAATTAATTTTTTGTTTCTTACTTAAAAGTTGATGAGTTGCTAAGTTTCCGAGTTACTTGAAAAGATATTTTACACCCTAGGCATAGACGTTTAATGTAAGAATGAGTTTTCTAAAAAAAATCTGTTCTCGAAATTTTAAACACGTTTTTCTCGAAACAACGTTTTTTCAGTCTGCCCAGGTGAAAAAACGTTTTCTATCCGACCGATTCGTCTGAAATTTTTACATGTTATTCTACACATCAGTAGTTCTCGCCATAACTAGGATCATTTTGATTCTAGGATTTGTTCATGAAAAAAATCACTTTTTTTCGAAGTCCACAATTTTGTTATTTCCTGATAAAATTTCATAATCCTAGTTCCGGCGAGAACGACAACTCTACAGATTAATAATCAATCCGATTATTTTATTACAGATGTCGTCAAGATCCGAAATCACCCGGGCAAGCCACTTACCTTTTTTTTAGGCTACTCCCTACACTACACTACTCGACAGAACTAACAAACGAATCCACCCAAAGATATTAATCGACTCGGTGGTTTCAATTTTGCATGATAATTTGGGTATGAAAAGAGGGTTGAAAGATGGGTGCCGCACCCATCTAACAATAAGAACTAATAATTACACTAATAGTCTAATGAGCTACTTAGGTCATTAAAGGAGGAATGGACAAATATACCCCTTGAGCACCTTATAAAGTTAGTTGATTCAATGCCAGCGCAATGCAAAGGTTTTATTACTTTTGTAAAGCTCTAAATACTTTTGAACACTACTGCATATAGTCAAATAAATGTATAGAGAGAAAATTATTATTTAAGTAGATGCATAACAAATTGTTCCTCAGCCCACTTGTTGGCCACATGCTATATTGTTGGACAGCGCTGACCTAGTCCAAAAAATGAAAATACCAAAATAAATCAATGGATCAGTTTCAAATTATCGTTATCTAACAATTGTTAGCATTTATCGGCTTAGAAAATTACGGCCAGCTGTGATGACAATTGGAAATTTCTTGTCTGTGATTACACGATATTTTCCTTCGAATATTATAAGTAAAGTCATTCATCTGGCAGTCCTACTAATCTACATCTCATTATAATTTATGCGGTACAGTAAATTATAATGCAAGGTTTTTTTTTAATTCATTCGCCAGTTTATTCTGACACGATATATTTTTGCAAACAATATTTGTCAATAAAAAAAATTATAAAGTAGAAAATTGATAAACAATTTTCTTGCTTTCTGTTAATTAAAATAAATTCTAATCGTTCTTTAGCTCAGTATAATTGGTATAATTTCATAATAAAATAATAAATAATAAAACTCGTTCACTTGAAAAAATTCATAACATTCTATTTTTAGATGAAAGAAATATGAAATTTCAACATATTCTCGGAATAACATTCGAAAATCGAATTGACAAAGAAGACAATAAATAAATGTATTATGAATTTCTTTTCTTATTCATTTTCAACAGTGCCTAATTAACCGGAAAATAGCCGAATAATTACTGCAGAAAAGTTTTTTGACCTAAATTACAGTTAAATTGTAATTCGAACTGAAAGTAGAGAATAACAACTAAAATTACACAATTAATTCCAAATACCTACATTTCCAAAATTAAAATTAAGTAGAAACAATTAATCAATAAGCGAATAAACAAAATTAATAAACCAATTCTACAAAGTAGGTGGAAATGGAAAATATGAAAATGGAAAATTAATCAGTTTATCCTATTGCAGCTTACATTAAGGTAGTTTGTTTATTCGGAACAGAACTCATGATGGATTTCCAGGAAAATCACTCATAATCTAGCACATTTCAATTTTACAACACATTTTCTTTATAAAAAAAATAATTCAACAAACACTTTTTATCGAATTGAAAATACATTATTTATTGGTGGTTTTGCGAATAAAATTGTCCAATATTGAAAATTGGAACTGAAAAATTGTTATTTCTATAGTCACCTTCTTTTCTAGAGGTGTGGGGTACACTTTTTATTTGCATCTCTTTCTTCCTAATGTGAAACTTGTAAACATTGGACCGAAGTGTACACCGCACCTCTTGAAAAGAAGATGACTATTTTCGAAAAACACGATCACGATTATTTGCTGCTGCGCTTTGGCGCGTTATTTTTGACGGATACTTTTGTGTCAAAGTTCTCAAAACAATTCAAATATCCCTACAGAAAACGGTGCTGCACAGGAAGTCCCTAGTTCATCGTCAAATTCATTTAAATTATGATATAATCGACCAAATTTTCTGAATAATACAGGGGTTTAAGGACGATAGATCTATAAAATGAAATAAAAGAGACTGTGTTTGAAATATCGATATATTTTTTATTTTTATTTTAAGCATTTCAATGTTTTTATGTATGAAATACAATATCGATCAAACTGCGCTGCGTGGCGCGCATCCTGGAGGTCCAATATTCAATGACATTTAAACATATTTGGAACCTGAGAAAAGAGAGTTCTAACAGGAAAGGTTGATTTCACGAAAAATCGTGTCGTTTTCTCACTAAATTATCTAAATTATCAATCAACTATGGTCGATTCGTATATAAATTATATATAATTTCTCATATATCAATATATAAAGGACGGCACGAATTAAATATAGTCTAATCTATATTCTATTTCTATTTTGCACAATAAAATTTTTCTAATGGACGATTGTACTTCTTTACATTACAGCATACTAGATTAATTAATATCTTTCTTTAATTGGGTTTAAATATTACGTTTCAACTACTTAAATGTGATGTGATAACGAGCCCCGGTCACGGGACATGTTGTCAAAAGTGATCTTCCCTTATAAATTGTTAACTAACAGCTCTAGCGTTACAATTAGGTAGGGGCAAAAAAAAGATGCCCTTTTCAATATATATTCGGATTCTTGAGCTAAAAATATTAATACGTTTCTTTTGCTTTTTCCTCTCCTCCCCCTAATTTACGAGATAGAAATTTCAAATATTCAAATTTTCATTCAGTACAATTATTTGAAATTTGTCGGTTCAACGGTCGTCATTCTAATCATCGTTCATATAAATCGTCATTATTGTCATCTATTTCCATATTTCCAGTCATTACTGTCATTTATATCCATATTTTCTTCAATCTCCTAAATTCGACGTCGTACTTGCATGGCTGGTTCGTATACAAATTTTTATGACAAAAATCGATTCTGATCGGGAAATGCTAGTGAAAGATGGATAATTCGAGCAGTTTTCTACGAATTGTGATGTGAAGGTGGATAACTAATGTTGCCATCGTGTTCGCATAGTGATTGCGATTGCACGGTTTTAGTAAAATTAAATCCGATGGCTGAATTCCGTTGGTTTTCTCTACATTTTTGCAACTCTATAAAACTGACAATAAGTTCGCATATACTTCTCTATCGACAGCAAAATTTCAAATTTAATTTAAGCCGCTTTATCTTACATGTAATATTTGGCATCTACTATATTTTTCATTTTGCTTCTCTCACTCGTCAATTTATCCAAACACCTTTCTGTATGGGGAGAAACAATTAAAGAAATGTCGAGTTAAAAACGACATGTAAAATTTATTTACTGCTGTACCGACTAATTTTGTGGACTCTAAAATTACAGGTGGTGAATAAAATATATAGAGCCTGTCTTGTCAAAGAGATATAGACGAAAATGTAGAGAAAACCGTCAGAATCTAGGCCCTGATCTATATAATGCTTCCACTGCAAGATTTATGAATTTACTGCTTGATTCCACGACAATAAACCAAAAATAGTGGCCAATAATAAAGTAAATTCATAAACCTAAAATTGATAACCCGCCCTGAGATTCTATTTAAGTTCTTAAAAATTTTTCCTATTCCAATTTGACATTTATATTCTACATATTTTATTCACCACCTGAACCATTCAAACTTGAACGGAATCTCACTACCGGTTTTCAACTCTCATAAGACCAGTTTTTTGGTTTCAAAATTAGGATCGGTTTGCCGGTTAACCGGTTTCCCCGAAATGGGGTTTGGAAAGTAGGTCAGCATACCCAAATTATCAAAATCCTTTTAATCTGTTCTAATTTTCTAGTGTACCACAGTGCTATCAGAAGAATTTTTCATATATCTTAACGAACCATGAATAATGAAATGTGGAGTAGTTGAAAAGGTTTGATTCCAAGATTATACAAAGTGTTTGCTACAATCTCAAGCATACCAGCTAGTGCTACTTTAGAAACAATATGTTTTGCTACAAACAATCTAATAACCGACAACATATCTTCAATCAGCGATGAACAACATATTAGTTACGTTCTTTAAAAATCCCCGATGAGAAATTCTATTTGGATTTCAATAATTTACATATAAAAAAATACAACGTTAACCCACCTATTTATACAGAGTTTTTCTAGAGAATTTGTATTTTTTTTATATGTAAATTATTGAAACCCATATAGAACTTCTCA